>JACCIX010000036.1:0-161942 GCA_025506515.1 Flaveria trinervia
TTGTATTTACTTTTATTTGTTCGTGCTTTAATTATTTAGGTAAATTTATTTTTCTTTTCCTTTTACTTTCTTTTAGTTTCTGCACCACACTCATTCTGCCGGACGACCAGAATTTCAGCCACTTGACGATCCCGAGGGTGTGTCTGATCGACATTCGAACGAGTCTGACACAGAGCTTGAGACCGAGGAAGATTTTTACTATAGCGAATCCACTCACACCACATAATCCACAATGGCCAAAGAACAACCACCAATGAGGAGAGTGATTGCCAACTATGCCAAGCCTACTGCTACCAGAGCTAGGTCTAGTATTGCACGTCCACCAATCACTGCCAACAATTGGAAAATCCCTCCCCAAATCATTTCCATGGTCACTAATACTGTTCAATTCCACGGGTTGCCTACTGAAGACCCAAATTCTCACCTGGCTTGCTTCGCGAGGATCTGTGAGACCTTTCAGTTGAATGGTGTTTCTGAGGATGCATGCAACTTGCGCCTCTTCCCATTCTCTCTTACTGACCGCGCCCTAGCTGGCTTGAGTCCCTACCCACAGGATCTATCACTACTTGCGCTGATATACAAGACAAGTTCTTATGTAAGTATTTTCCCCCTTCGAAGGCCGTTTGTCTCAGGAGCATGATTCACTCATTTCAGTAGAATCCGGTGGTAATCTGATGACCACCAAGACCATTGATTAAGAAGTTCTGCAATGGAGTTACTCCTGCAACAAGGAACATGCTTGATACTACTGCTAGTGGTAATCTGACGACCACCAAGACCGTTGAGGAGTGTAACACAATGTTCGAGGACTTAGCCATGAGTAGTTATGAGTATCTTGATCCTAGAGCCCCAGTTTCTGCTCAAGATGAGTGCACGAAGTTGATTCTAGCACTGCTTTAGCCGCCTAGGTTGAGGCATTAGCTAAGATGGTAACAGACCTGCAGAAGAAAAAGGAGCAGGCCTGTGAGATTTGTCGGGGTGGTCATGATACTATTGATTGTCCTATTTCTGCTAATAGTTTTCAGGAGTAAGTTGACTTTGTCAACAACCCCAACCGGATGCAAGGAATTGCCTTCGGTAATTCCTATAATCCTAGTTGGAGGAATCAACAGAACTGGAGGAGTGGAAACCCACCAGGTTTTCAACCACAAGAGTTTATTTCAGAATCAAAGTTCGAGTACTTGTCAAACTAGTGACATAGGTTAGGGGGAGAAGAAGTCCACACTTAAGGAGATGATGATGCAACAGTCACAGATGTTGACTCAGTTCATGGCAAGGGATGACACTAGGTATAAGGAAGCACAGGCTAGAGATCAGGCATATCAAGTTAGGTTCCAAGAGAATGAGGCCATGATCAAGAATTAGGGAGCATTATTGCAGAATATAGAAAGAACTGTGGGTCACTTATCAAATATGTTTTAGGAAAGGCAACCTGGAGGCCTACCTAGTACTATAGTGAAGAATCTAAATGTGCATGTGAAATCTGTGACGACAAGAAGTGGTAAATCATATGGTGTGGTTGAGCCTCCTGCAGTGATTGAGGAGGAGGTCAATGAGGAGATAGAGATGGAGGCTCCTACTGGCAAGGTGCAATAGAGGCTGCACCCAACAAGTACATCACAACCAGAGGAGTCCTGTAACACCCGGTTATTTTTAAAAGTCAAGATATGAAGAATAAAAGCAAGAAAGGCAATAAGGTCCAAGTGGAGGGACTAAAATTGTAAAAAGGACAAAAATCTTTGAAAAGTTGGTATAGAGGTGGGCATGGCCGCCCACCCTCGTTTCACATCATCTTCTTCTTCGGTTTTAGAGAGAGAGAGCAAGGAACTCTCGGTTTTGTAGAAGAAGAAGAAGAAATCGAATTCAAGGTAAGAATTCGCAGTTTTTATGTGTTATGATGAGTTTTAGCCCGGTTATGTGATTATGTGCTTATGTGTTGTGTTTGTGCTCGTGTGTGTGTTTTTGGATGTTGTTTCTAGGTGTTTTGAACTCTTAGCAAGCGGGTTAAAAGGAAGAACACCCAAGTTGCACCAGGTGAGTTCTAGACCCCGGTTTTTACATGTTTTAAACTATCTTTGGGGCTGAAAACATATTAAAATGATTTTTACAAAGTTCATTTGTGAATACCTGTATGTTTTGTGTATGTTGGATGATGATTCTTGGACGTTTATAGGTTGTTCATGTTTAGAATAGCTACATTATGCTTAGAATCGATGGTTTGATGATTAGGATTGAAAATATCCTAGGAACATGTTTTACATAATGCTCATACGCCTAGATAAGTGTTCATACGTCTGAAAGTTCCTTAGAAAGAATTAAGTGTAAGTCATGTGCCTAAACAGTAGCTCATGCGCCCAAATTTGCCATAGAAATGTTTAACTTCAGCCCATGCGCCTAGAAATGTTAGTCGGATGACTAAGTGTAGGGCCATGCGCTTGAATAGTGCCCATGCGCCCAATGGCCCATGCACCTAAGTGCTCATACGTCTGAATAATATCCATGCGCTGGATTGGGCTGGAATTCGCTAAGTGTTCAGACGTCCAGGATTCCCCATGCGCCTAAATAGTGCCCATGCGCCTAGGACTTAGAATATTTTTTTTGATTTTTGGGGAAAATGTAAAGTAGGCTTTGACTTGGGAAATTCCCGGGGGACTATAAGTTGACTTTTGGGGTCATAGATAGTATGATGGGCATGTTATGATAATGATGATGATGCATGATTATGCATGATGAATGTTATGTATGATGCCCTGTGATGATGTATGAATGGTAGGTTATGTTATGTTCCTATGATGATAAATGTTTATCTTTTCATGGCTTTACGTGTTATGTTAACGAATGAACCGAAAGTATTATGTAATGTAGTGAAAGATAATGAAAGAGGAACATGATGAATGAATGCTTGCATTAACGAATGAATGAACGTAAAAAGTCTTGCAAGCAAATGTATGGAGGTCCACACCCAATGAAGGGTGTTAGCTCAACTGTGTGCGGGTTATCTACCCCAGAAGGATGCACACTGGGGTCCAATCCTTGTGATTGACCGTATGTATGGGATCCTTGCCGCTTGCTCCAGGTACTGGAGTCAGCTTCGTGCACAATGTTCGGGGTCTATGATAGACCTCAGGCCCAGTAACCAGCTTCGTGCACAATGTTCGGGGTATAGCATATGGCATTGGTCCGGAATGAAAAGAAAAGATGAATGGTGAATGTACTTGCCCCAGGTACTAGAGTCAGCTTCATGCATACTGTTCGGGGTCTATGATAGACCTCAGGCCCAGTAACCAGCTTCATGCACAATGTTCGGGGTATTGTACATGTCACAAGATGTAACAAATGAACGAAGATTAACGAACGTAATGGAAGATAATAATGATATTATCTGTATGTACGTATGATGTATGACCACGAACGAATGAAACGTATAGTATGGACTCTGTAAAGAAATAAATAATGATTTATGTATGTTTTATTATAAAACTAGAACTCACTCAGCGACACTGACTTTTATACTTTTTCAGTTGGCAGGTAAACGTTGATGAGGATGGCAAGAGGCGGCTACTCAGCTCTTTTGGATGGCATCCATTTATTTAAGGCTTTTGTGATGTAATACAACAATGTAATTTTGTAACCAACAAATGATGCTTTACTTTGCAAAAGTTTTTAGAATGAAATGAAATGCCATTTGTTTTATGTTTTCCGCTGCAATGTTTTGATGAATAAATGTAAGGTATATGTTTTACGTGCGATGAATCACCAGCTGTAAGTGTCTCGGGAACGGGGCCTTACGAGTTGGTATCAGTGCCAAAGTTTAAGTGAAATGGGTAAAAATTTCAAAATAAACCTTAACTTAAACTGAGAATGGGACGGAATGGGAATGAGATGCCAATCTGAGTAGCTGCGTGCCATCAGGTATTTTCGTAATGTTAACCGTTTATGTGCGCATGGTATGTGGTTATGTGTTGTATGTAGATCTAAATACTAATGTAGCCAGGACAGGTAATGCTCGGGGTATGAAGAGTAAAGTAAGTGGCTAATCACAACTGGCCACTGTAATTAGGGACTTTCTATACTTGACATGAACTGAGCTATTCCCTTGAATGACCGTGTTAGTGTTTGAATCTTTTAGTGTGTTAGTAGATGGCTGGGGGTAGATCTTCGAAGGCCTCTCATGGTGGAGGTCACGGTGTTGAACCGCGACCCAAGAGGGGGAGACCCAGAGTCGAGAAAGTGGTTCATGAAAAACTAGAAACCCCTCATCTGGAGGGCGAAGATGAGAGTGCTAACCTAAGAGCCTCAATGAAGGAGGCGGTTGTGGAAGAAGTGCACCAAGTCATGCAAAAGATCCTACCGTCTGTGGTGACCGAAGTGACAAAGGTAGTTAGAGAGGGAGAGAGAAAGGAAAGGAGTGGACCTACGGGTGAAAGAAGACAACCCAAGATTGAGACGGTTCCATCCGATGATGAGGATGAGGAAGAAGAGCCTGCGCCGGAGGCGACCCGAGGCTGCAACTATGGGGTGTTTATGAAATGCAAACCCCGAACTTTCGATGGAAACGGCACTGCCGCTGCTGCTCACCGGTGGGTGAGGGAAATGGAGGCGATACTTGATATCAGTGAGTGCTGAGAAGACCAGAAGGTTAAGTTCGCTACCCACTCATTCGTAGACTCGGCTCTATGCTGGTGGGACAATATAGTCCAAGCCGAGGGTATTTGGGCGATCGGAGAATGAAATGGTCGGAGTTGAAGGGGTTGGTGATCTAGGAGTTTTGTCCTCACCAGGAAATGGACAAGGTTGAGAGAGAGTTTCTGCAACTGGAGATGGAACTATGACACACCAAGAGTACACCACAAAGTTCAATGAAATGGCATGAATGGTGCCCGATCAGGTGACGCCATTGTCGCGGAATATTAAGAGATATATCCAGGGACTGCTGGAGGATATCCGTAGGCATATGATCGCCGCCCGGCCAAGCACTTTTAGGTCGGTGGTTGACTTGGCTGGTAGACTATATGATGAGCGTGAGGTGGTAGTGGCTAAGGAGAAGAAGACGAGTAGGGATGGGAGAACCTGGAATGGGAAACGGTTCGGACGTGGTAGAGCCGCTCCAAACCATAAGGTGGCGAGGGTAGGTGACCGGCGTGTGGTCACAGCTGGTGCTGAGTTAAAGAAGCGTGAAAAGTGCGGGAAGGAGCACGGTGGCGAGTGTAGATGGGGGTCGAATATTTGTTTCAAGTGTGGGAAGTCTGGTCATATGGCTAGAGACTGTGGAGGTGTGAAGTGTTTCAACTGTGGGGGAAGTGGTCACATGAGCAAGGAGTGTAAGAAGCCAAGGGCCGAGGTTCCGGGGTGAAGAAGGCCGGAGGAGAAGGGCAGAAGGCAAGCACCCAAGCTTTCACGATGACTCGGGAGGAGGCTAGGACAGATCCCGACGTGGTGTCAAGTATGTTTCTAGTAAACCAAACTCTTGAATCTGTGTTGTTTGATTCTGGTGCTAGTAGGAGTTTCATTTCTGCTGCCTTTGGTGCTAAGTTTCCCAATAAGAGTAGATGTATTGGTGAGCCATTCGATTTAGAAACTGCTATTGGTAGGTCCACTAGAATTACTGAGGTGATAGAGGACTGTGCCATAGAACTAAAAGGCCATAGGTTTGCTGCTAGGTTACACGTGATACCCCTAGGTGGATTTGATGTAGTACTAGGGATGGACTGGTTAGCAACCTATGAGGCAACCATCGTGTGTCGCAAGAAGATGATCTGATTGACAACGCTTGATGGAAATAAGGTGACGGTTTATGGTGATCGCGTCACGACAATCCCGAGGGTGATTTCGATGGTGGTGGCGGGAAAGTGCATGAGACGCGGATGTAGTGCCTACTTTGCATACATAAAAGATGTGGATGCGTCAGTACCGCAATTATCCGAAGTACCAGTGGTGCGCGACTTTTCGGACGTATTCCTGGAAGACTTACCCGGTGTGCCACCAGATCGCGAGGATGAGTTCCAAATTGACTTGATACCCGGTGCTCAACCCGTTGCCAAGGCACCGTACCGGTTGGCTCCGACTGAGATGAAAGAGTTAATGGAGCAGTTGCAAGAACTGCTGGATAAGGGGTTCATTAGACCGAGTATCTCTCCATGGGGTGCTCCGGTATTATTTGTGAAGAAGAAAGACGGTAGTATGAGGATGTGTATTGACTACCGAGAGCTGAACAGGTTGACAGTGAAAACCAATACCCCTACCAAGAATAGATGATCTGTTTGATCAACTCCAAGGTGCCAGTTGGTTTTCGAGGATAGATCTCCGATCTGGTTACCATCAACTAAAAGTGAAGGAGCAGGACATTCCTAAAATAGCTTTTCGCACGCGCTACCATCACTATGAGTTCCTCGTTATGTCGTTTGGATTGACCAATGCGCCAGTTGCTTTTATGGATCTGATGAATCAAGTGTGTCGGCCAATGTTAGATAAATCGGTGATTGTGTTCATTGATGATATCCTGATTTATTCGAAGAGTGAGATTGAGCATGCCGGTCACATTCGGGAGGTTCTGGAGACGTTAAGAAGGGAGAAGTTGTATGCAAAATTCTCCAAGTGCGCATTTTGGTTACACGAAGTTCAGTTCTTGGGTCATGTGGTGAATCCCGATGGGATGATGGTGGACCCGGCTAAGGTAGAGGCAGTGATGCAATGGAAGTCTCCAAAGACGCCATCCGAGATTCGTAGTTTCTTGGGTTTGGCAGGCTACTATAGAAGATTTATCCAAGACTTCTCTAAGATTGCTTCTCCACTTACTAAGTTGACCCGGAAGGATGTAAAGTATGTATGGGGTCAGGCTCAGGAGAAGGCATTCGAGGAGTTGAAGGCGAGGTTGACTCAAGCTCCTGTCTTGTCGTTACCCGATGGAAGCGAAGATTTAGTGGTGTACTCAAACGCTTCTTACTCGGGGTTGGGGTGTGTGTTAATGCAAAGAGGAAAAGTTATAGCCTACGTATCCCGACAGCTGAAGGTTCATGAGGTCAACTACCCTACTCATGACTTGGAACTAGCGGCCGTGGTCTTTGCACTAAAGATTTGGAGGCACTATCTGTATGGAACGAAGTGCACCATCTTCACCGACCACAAGAGTTCAAGGACTTCTTTGAGCAGAAGGACCTGAATATGAGGCAGAGACGATGGTTGGAGCTCATAAAGGATTATGATTGTGAGATCCATTAACATCCGGGCAAAGCTAACGTGGTGGCTGATGCTCTTAGCCGGAAGGAGAGGCCCGAGCCAATTCGGGTGAAAGCATACCAACTAATCATGACCTCTGATGTAATGAAGCAAGTCAAGGAGTTTCAGGATGAGGCATTAAGAGAAGATCATCTAAAATCTGAAAGAATGAGAGGTCTGGTTGGGGAATTGAGTGAAAACACACTTGGTGTTAAAACTCGATTTGGACGGGTGTGGATTCCTCGTTTCGGGAATCTACATGTGAAGATTATGGACGAAGCTCACAAGACCCGATACTCTGTCCATCCGGTGCCACAAAGATGTACCAAGACATGAAGAAGGATTATTGGTGGCCAGGTATGAAGCGTGACGTGGTGGAGTATGTGTGCAAATGCCTTACTTGTTTGCAAGTGTAGGCGGAACATCAAAAGCCGTATGGGAAGATCCAACCTTTGGATATACCAGAATGGAAGTGGGAGCACATCACCATGGATTTCATTATGAAGCTGCCACATACTCCGAAGGGGTACGATGCCATATGGGTGATTGTTGACCGCTTGACGAAGAATGCTCACTTCCTACCGATCCGTGAGACATATTCATCCGAGAGGTTGGCTGACATGTTCATCAAGGAGATTGTAACTCTTCATGGTGTGCCGGTGTCCATTGGTTTGATCGCGATACCCGGTTTACATCTAAATTCTGGAAGAAATTCCACGATGCCATGGGGACGAGGCTACATATTAGCACAGCTTATCATCCCCAAACTGATGGTCAGTCAGAGAGGACCATTCAGACGTTGGAAGACATGCTTCAGGCATGTGTGATTGATTTTGGAAGAAGTTGGGACGACCACTTACCGTTAGCTGAGTTCTCGTACAACAATAGTTATCATGCCAGCATTGGTATGCCACCATACGAGATGCTATACGGTAGGAGATGCATAACACCCGTATGTTGGGGTGATATTGGTCAAAAGGAATTGGGAAGCGTCGAGGTAATCGAGGCTACGACTGAGAATCTTGAAAAGATTAAAGCCTTCATGAAGGCAGCCAAAGATAGACAGAAGTCGTATGCTGATAAATGACGTAGACCAATTGAATTCCAGGTGGGTGACCGGGTTATGCTGAAGGTTTCACCTTGGAAGGGTATTATCAGATTCAGGAAGCAGGGCAAGTTGAGCCCAAGATATATAGGCCCTTTCCGAATCATTGCTCGAGTAGGAAAGGTGGCCTATAGATTGGAGTTGCCAGGTGAGTTAAGTGGAATTCACCCGACATTCCATGTACCTCATTTGAGAAAGTGCTTAGCTGACGAAGACATGATTGCTTCATTGGAGGACATTGAAGTTGATGAAAGGCTCAATTATGTGGAGCAACCAGTGGCAATCATCAATCGTAAAGAGAAGAGCCTGAGAAATAAAGTGGTTCCCCTTGTGCATGTACAGTGGAGGCACATGAAGGGATCCGAATCTACGTGGGAGACTGAGGAGGAGATGAGACAGCATTATCCTCGTCTGTTTGAGGAATAACAGGTTTCGGGATGAAATCTATATAAGGGGGGTGGACTAGAACACCCAGTTATTTTTAAAAGTCAAGATATGAAGAATAAAAGCAAGAAGGCAATAAGGTCCAAGTGGAAGGACTAAAAATGTAAAAAGGACAAAAATCTTTGAAAAGTTGGTATAGAGGTGGGCATGGCCGCCCACCTCATTTCACATCATCTTCTTCTTCGGTTTTAGAGAGAGAGAGCAAAGGAACTCTCAGTTTTGTAGAAGAAGAAGAAGAAGAATCGAATTCAAGGTAAGAATTCGCAGTTTTTATGTGTTTATGACGAGTTTTAGCCCCCGTTATGTGATTATGTACTTATGTGGGTGTTTGTGCTCGTGTGTGTGTTTTTGGATGTTGTTTCTAGGTGTTTTGAACTCTTAGCAAGCGGGTTAAAGGAAGAACACCCAAGTTGCACCAGGTGAGTTTAGACCCTGGTTTTACAAAGTTCATTTGTGAATACCCGTATGTTTTGTGTATGTTGGATGATGATTCTTGGATGTTTATAGGTTATTCATGTTTAGAATAGCCCATTATGCTTAGAACCGATGGGTTTGATGATTAGGATTGAAAATATCCTAGGAACATGTTTTACAGAATGCTCATATGCCTAGATAAGTGTTCATACGTCTGAAAGTGCCTTAGAAAGAATTAAGTGTAAGTCATGCGCCTAAACAGTAGCTCATGTGCCCAAATTTGCCTTAGAAATGTTTAAGTTCAGCCCATGCGCCTGAACAGTGCCCATGCGCCTAGAAATGTTAAGTCGGATGACTAAGTGTAGGGCCATGCGCTTGAATAGTGCCCATGCGCCCAAGTGGCCCATGCACCTAAGTGCTCATACGTCTGAATAGTATCCATGCGCTTGGATTAGGCTGGAATTTGTTAAGTGTTCAAATGTCTAGGATTCCCCATGCGCCTGAATAGTGCCCATGCGCCTAGGACTTAGAATATTTTTCTGTTTTTTGGGGAAAATGTGTAAAGTAAGCTTTAACTTGGGAAATTCTGGGGGACTATAAGTTGACTTTTAAGGTCATAGATAGTATGATGGGCATGTTATGATGATGATGATGCATGATTATGCATGATGAATGTTATGTATGTATGATGCCCTGTGATGATATATGAATGGTAAGTTATGTTATGTTCCTATGATGATGAATGTTTATCTTTCATGGATTTACGTGTTATGTTAATGAATGACCGAAAGTATTATGTAATGTAAGTGAAAGATAATGAAAGAGTAACATGATGAATGAATGCATGCATTAACGAATGAATGAACGTAAAAAGTCTTGCAAGCAAATGTATGGAGGTCCACACCCAATGAAGGGTGTTAGCTCAACTTTGTGCGGGTTAGCTACCCCAGAAGGATGCACACTGGGATCCAATCCTTGTGATTGACCGTATGTATGGGATCCTTGCCGCTTGCCCCAGGTACTGGAGTCAGCTTCGTGCACAATGTTCGGGGTCTATGATAGACCTCAGGCCCAGTAACCAGCTTCATGCACAATGTTCGGGGTATTGCATATGGCATTGGTCCGGAATGAAAAGAAAAGATGAATGATGAATGTACTTGCCCCAGGTACTGGAGTCAGCTTCATGCACAATGTTCAAGGTCTATGATAGACCTCAGGCCCAGTAACCAGCTTCATGCACAATGTTCGGGGTTTGTACATGTCACAAGATGTAAGGAATGAACGAAGATTAACAAACGTAATGGAAGATAACAATGATATTATCTGTATGTACGTATGATGTATGACACGAACGAATGAAACGTATAGTACGGACTCTGTAAAGAAATAAATAACGATTATGTATGTTTATTATAAAACTAGAACTCACTCAGCGGCGCTGACTTTTATACGTTTTTCAGTTGGCAGGTAAACGTTGCTAAGGATGGCACGAGGCGGCTACTCAGCTCTTTTGAATGGCATCCATTTATTTAAGGCTTTTGTGATGTAATACAACAATGTAATTTTGTAACCAACAAATGCATTACTTTGCAAAAGTTTTTAGAATGAAATGAAGTGCCATTGTTTTATGTTTTCCGCTGCCATGTTTGATAAATAAATGTAAGGTATATGTTTTACGTGCGATGAATCACCAGCTGTAAGCGTCCCAGGAACGGGGCTTACAAGGCCGGAGAGAAATTTGCTGAGAAGAAGAAGACGAAGGAGCCATTAGCCCATTTGATAAACTTCCATATCCAGGACGATGGCTCAACATTGATCTGAGGAGCAGTACGGGAAGTTCCTTGAGATTTTAAGCAACTCCAGGTGAACTTACCTTTTGTAGAGGCATTACAATACATGCCTAAGTATGCTAAGTTTCTGAAGGATCTGCTCAGGAATAAGAAGAAATTAGAGCAAATCTCAACTGCGACATTAAGTGAGGAGTGTTCGGCTGCTGTGCAGAATAAACTACCACAAAAGATGACTGATCCGGGTAGTTTTACTATTCCGTGTATCATAGGTGGTTTGTCTGTGAGCAATGCATTGGTAGTAGATCTAGGGGCTAGCATCAATTTGATGCCATATTTTGGTTCGCTAAGCTAGACCTAGGGTAGCCAGCACCTACACACATGAGTATTTAGTTGGCGGATAGGTCGGTGAAGTATCCACGAGGAATGTAGAGAACATGCTCATTAAAGTGGATAAGTTCGTTTTCCTGTTGATTTTGTGATCTTATATATGGATGAGGACAAGAAGGTCCCATTGATCTTAGGACGACCTTTCCTGGCTATTACAAGGACATTGATCGATGTCCTTGACGGCAAGCTAACCTTACGAGTTGTTGATGAGACGGTTACCTTCAATGTGAACAAATCCATGAAGAACACACATGATCAGGATGACACCTTGTACTTCATAGATACCATTTGGACACAGGTGACTATGAGTTTTCGAGAGTTTATCATATCAAATCAGAAAAACTCGCAGATCTTGGTTAAGGAGAATCTGGAAATCGAGTTGACCGCTTTTGCCTTTGAGCATGACTCGGTAGATCGTGAGATTCCGCCTCTCAAGAAGGCTAACGTGTGTGAGGTGATTACTAGACAGGAACCAATAGAGAAGCCATCGGTTGAGACTCCTCCATCCTTAGAGCTTAAGAATTGCCATCTCATTTTAAGTATGCATTTCTAGATAAGGGATCTCAGTTCCTAGTCATCATTTTTGTTGGATTGATAGAGGAGAAGAAGAGACTCGTAAATGTGCTGAAGGCACACAAATAGGCGTTTGCATGGAAGCTGATGGATATCAAGGGTATCAACCCTTCATTTTGCACGTATAAGATACTCATGGAAGAAGAGTATAAGCCTGGTAGACGAAGTCAGAGAAGATTAAATCCTAACATGAAAGAAGTAGTTAAGAAAGAAGTGATTACGTTGTTAGATTCAGGATTGATCTACCCTATCTCTGACTCGAGTGGGTGAGTCCCTGATGGGTGTGCGGATAGTTATATATTTTGATAAAGATTTATTGCACAGATTCAGTTTTATTGGTTATTACTAATACTAAACCACACACACAAAAGGTAGTGTACCTGTCGTGTGGTAATATAGTGTTGGTAAGAACCGAGTATCAATCCGTGGACACACCTAGCCTACTCAACAAACTTGACGTTTGACTATCATATCTGGTTTTTGTTGAATAAAATGATAATTTGCATTGGAAAGTTTTAGGATTTAAAAATAAACAATAATAGAAAGAAAGTAAACTAAGATTGAAGTGTTTGGATTTAAAATCAGGGAATAAAAGTTATCATCCTAATTATATTCCACTTATGTAACCATGATGAATGGTGGTGTGTGATTTAAAGATATGGATTAATGCAATTATGTTAATGTTTATAAAGATGAGCTGGCACGATTTCTCGTCTATTGCTTGCGTAGTGACTTGATCCTATCAGGCTGAGTTTTACTGCTCAGATCAAAGCCCTAGTAATGTAGGTAAATCTTTTATGACCTATTTGACATACGATTTATGAAAACAGAACATAATTTTAAAAAGAGAGTTGATCAGGCTCCTTCCTAACATACCATTAATTTTAGAAACCGTAACAATTACTGAAGTTTTCGAACAAATAAAAGGGAACCCGCAAATGATCAGAAAGTTAAAGTGATATGATTTCTAATAACCATTTCTAGTTCATTAGCCATGGATTTATTATGAAGACGGGTTTCGCGAATGAAAGTTAATCATATGGTTTTTCAACTTCGTATGACGATCACAATCACAAACCATAAATTTATAACTTTCCGTTCAAATGTAGATGCTACCCATCAATAGTTTTCCCAAGACCACCATAACATTAACATAATATTTATCACACCATTAGTTCATCACAAATTACATAAGTTTCATCCGATTAGGATGATAAAAGAGTTTAGCTCATAATGAGCTTGAACATAAAACATATAACAAAAGAAGATAGATATGTAATCATCGTGAAATGGAACAATCAACCGATAATCCATAATGGATGGCGTTTGGATGATCCCGAGCTTCTTCCAAGTGTTGTATGCACCTCCCGAGCCTCCAAATGACCTTGAAGTCTTGATTCCCGAGAGAATTTTGCAGAGTAACTCTCCCACCAAAGCTTGCCAAAAATGGTGAACTTAGGCTTTTATTTATAGGCTTTCTGGAGTGTTTAAGCATGGTCCCGTGCCTAAAAGGCACGACTCTGTGCTAGTACAATGCTTACGAAAGTTGTTCGGCTCGTACATGCAGGTTGTGTCGGGCACGGACCCGTGCTAAATGGGGCACGACCCCGTGTTGGAGGTGGGGCACAACCCCGTGCCCACTTTTAGGGAACCGTACTTTTGTCCTTGTCAGATGTCCAAACACGGGGTGTGTAATTTAGCACGGGGGTGTGTTTCTGGCAAAGCATGGGGGCGTGCTTAAAGAGGCACGACCCCATGCTTGGACTCCAAAGCTTGGATTACTTCAATTTCTTGCTAAATATGCTTCTTTTGTCCATCTTGCCCTTTTAAACATCTAAAACACAATTTAGACTTTTAAGTACATTTTCATCATTTTAAGGAAGATATTAAGGAATAACTGATGTGCTTTTGATAGGATTTTTATGTATTATTTGAAGAACATCAAGCATCCCCACACTTGAACTTTCCTTGTCCTCAAGCAAAATCACTCAAATGAAAAATCCACCAAAAACCAAATAAAACAAATTATAAACATGTCTTTCGAGAAATACACAAGTAAACATTATTTTCATCCAAATATAAATATTCTAAGCACATGTAAAATGATATCCTAGCAAGCAATAGGTTAGTAAAGATTATAATCATGCAAAAATCCACACTTCTCATAAGATGCATTCACACTCGGCTCAATATATGGAGTCATAATCTAGATTAAGTATGACTAATACACTCAATTGCCTAGTATGAATACGTGTGAAATCATATGCTTGTTAAGGGATCAAATCTCCACCTACTTAGATATTTACTTGCATAAATCATTAGGTATTTGATGGGTTGTAATTTGGCTCGGGCTCGGGTATGGAATATTTGGAAAAAGTGGTTAATTGCTAAAGACGACGGTCTTGGCTTATTTTTCTAACATAAACTACAAGGACAACAATAAAGATTCCCTATACAATACTTCAAGCTAGAAGGGATATGCAAGCTTGAGGACTCGTTTAAGGTCAGATTTTTAAGACCGTATTTTGCTTTCAAGAATCGTACTTCATCTTTAACCCGAAGATACACAAAAACTTTCCTTTCTCAAGGATCGTTCGGCTTGAAGCCTAATAGCACCCAATCGGATTAGTTATGTGTATTCGTATTGAGATTCAATTTGATTCTTTTTGCATTTTCCATTATGAGACCAATTTCCACAATTTGGGCATCTTTCATATCTTTTTTGCCCGTCTCTTTATAGCACTTTTTGAAATTCCACAAAATGGCAAAACTTGTTCCTTTTTTTCACCATTTCTTTCTTGTGTCAAACGTGAGATTGAAAATTGTTCGCGGATTTCCTGGGAAGTCCCAGTTTTGTGTGATGAAGGCAACAAAGCAATTGAAATCAAAAGAATGCATTCCAGTTCTTTAAGGTCTGCCGGTAAAAGACCATTTTTTTATAATCCAAAAATGTGTCTTTAACGAAAACAGGTTTTGTAGAAGGCTTTTGGTTAAGTGACTTGGTGGCTCGGGTGATTGAAATGTGACATCCGGTAAATTTCCGTTACCAAACTCCGTTAGTTCCGTTAAGTCTTGTGTACACGTGTCGTGAGCACACACTAGTTGTCGTTTAACGTTGGTGACCTAATAATAATGAATAATGTTAATTTGATGTGAATCTAAGTGATTATGTGAGTATTGGGTTATGTTTATGTGTTTACACATTTATAAACGGTTAATTAAAGAATTTATCGCGTAACGCGGAAACGTGCCTATTTATTCGTATGTCTTGTGTTTTTTTAAAGATAGGATATATAATGAATTTTATAAGTTTATATCTTTATATTATGAAGTTAAAAACACTTTACAAAGAGTTTAAAGCTTAGTTTTTTATAAAATACAAATTACAAGGGTTAAAAGGGTAAATGTGTAAATTAAAATTAAATAAAACAAAACTTCAAACCCTAATTCACCCCCTTCAGCCGCGATCAGCTTCTCTTCCCCTCTTCTCTTCGAATTCAGCCTAGAATCATCAAGGAAGCATCAATTTTGGTCGACTTCAAGGTTTAGAACACGTTGGAATCATCAATTGCAAGTTAACACGCGTTTAAAGGTTAGGTTTTTCGAGTTTTTGTGAATGGTTCATTAGGGCCGAACCATAGATTCGAAATTGATCCTCATTAGGTCGAATTGGATGTTGTTTGATGATGTTTATATGTTAGTTAGGTTGAATGCATGTTAGTTAACGTCGATGATGGATGAATTACATGTTGTTAGTGGGTTAATCATGAATTTTGATTCTAGTCAAACCCTAATTCGATTTTGGGCATGATTATGGGTGAATGATGGTTGTTTGATGAATGTGTAGTGATTAATAAGTTGTATGAATGTTAGGAATCATGAATCTTGCAAGAAATTGATGATTTAGGGTTGATGTTCATAGGTTACTAATAATAGTAACTTTATTTGCATGAAATGTTGAACTATGGATGTTATGATGTTATGGATGTGTTCATGGTGATAATTAGATGTTAGATTGTTGTTGTGATCATGGAAATTCAAGAAAACATGTTATAGTTCATACATTACTAAAGATAGTAACTTTTGGATATGAATTGGTGAATTATGATGTTTGGATGTGGTTGATCATGCTTAGATGTTAGTATGAGCTTGAATTGGTATATTATTGATGAATTCATGTATGCTTTGGATGTTTGATAGATTTTGGGATGTTCTTTCCCAAAAGGGAAACTTTATTTGTGTATACGTTGAAGTATGATGTTATGATCATGTTTGGAATGATAGGAGCCTGCTAGTATGTTCAAGGATAAATTCTAGGGTGATAGAACGTGTTAAATTAGTTGTATGGCATGCTTGGATAATCATGGGTGATATTTGGACTTTGGTGGTCATGTATGGTTGGATGTTGTGTAGTAGTAGGACATCATGCTTGGGACTGGTAATTGATTGTTGTGATGTTGTGAATGCAATGCATATGCTTAAAGAATATGGTTATGATCATTATACACGCGTGCGGATCTGAGGCCCCTACTTAGTAGGATTGGCAGGGTTTAGGATGTGAAGTCGTGAGTGGCTTCACATGGCATGTGATGATGGTTGAACTTTGTGTGACATGTTAGTTGTATTATAACTAATGGATATGTTAATGTTCTAGATTCGCATGACTTGTATAGTACTTGATTGTATGATGATCTAAGTGATACACCTGGTTGAAATAGCATACGTATGATACTATTTGAATGTTAATCATGTATGCTGTATGTGCTCATTGGCTTTATTTGAATTATAACTCATAATGTCACCAACGGGTCAAATGGGTCAACTAGGTCAAACGTGTCTATTTTTCTGGAAGCTTGAGTCTTTGGTTTTGGTATGATTAGGGTTTCACATGTCTTTTATTTACACGTACTTATGTACTCACATGATCTAGGTAACCTTTGAAGGTTGGCTATCCTCTCGTTTCTCAAATAAACCCTAAGTACTCTTTGCATACATCAGGTGAGTTCATGCCCCACTCTTTATTTAATCTCTTTTGGGGGAGATAGCATACTGGTATTTATACGAACGCTTTTAAATATTTAAGTTGTGTATAATATTACTATAGTGCTGTTTACCATGGGAAAAGTCCTCACACTTTTGAATTGTTAATATTTGATAGCGGGGAAACTTGGGTAGTACTACTAGGTCTGACGAGCCCCACCTGTGTGACTCGTGGTCAACCGGTGCAATTTGTCCTATTGAACATTGTCACGACATGGTAAGTCGTGATAGGAGGCAACAACTATCACAGTCAGCTTCAATTGCAAAATCACTATGTATTAATATTTACTGATAATAGACTAGCTATCTATTACCATGCAGTGCTTATATATATCACAACTGTTACATGTTTATTGAACTCAAACTCTTGAACTCACCAACCTATGTATTGACATTTTAGTATGCTTTCTCAGGTCCTTAGCTTGCTTGCCATAGGAGCACTGCACGGTTCATTGCATTTTAAGACACGATGCTTCAAGACAATTTAACATTTTAACATTATAGTTTACTCTTTTGGGTTGGCACTTGTTTTGCCATGGTTATACTTTATTGACTTGGGTTGTTTTCAAAAACGCTTCCGCATTGTTTAAAGTTTGTGTTTTGGTTGATTTTGTTTAAATTATGGCATTTAGAGTCGTTCTGAGTAACTATTGACTGTGATCCTGGTTTGTTCACATGCCTCGCGGTAAAACTCCGCAAGTGGATTTTGAGGGTGTGACAGATTGGTATCAGAGCCATTGGTTATAGGGAACTAGGTTGCATACACACTAGACTATAACCGCACACAGTTAATTAGTTACCTGTGCCTTACTCCCATTTACTGTATACTCATTGGCATACATGTCACACTCTCTGCAGCATGGCATCGTCTTCAAGAGCTCCCGGTAAACGACCCGAATCACCTACACGATCTGAATCCCCACCTCCCGCACCTGTACCTGATGATGGATTCGATTGGCCCCGACTGGCTTATCCCCGAGAGGAGATTGACTGGGATCAACCGTTCGCATTGATGAAGCGTGACCCTCCGCGAGACTGGCGTTCTTATCCTAGGTTTGTTGACCACATCATGTTTAGGGAGCGCGTACCTGTCCTAAAGCCAAGGACTAGGAACAATGCCAATCAACCCATGCTTTCACTCCCACGAACGGCGCAGTCCAACGAGCAACTGATTGCTGCACTAATGGCTGGACTGGATACTGAACAGCATCGTGTAAGACGACTCACGGGTGATGTCTGTACACTACAGCAAGAGGTGTACAACCTGAGACATCAATTGGACGAACTCAAGGAAGAACACGGGAAGACGCTGAACGGTTGTCACCATATGCAAGATGGTGTTATGGCACTCCAAGGACGCGTGACTACTCGTGAACAGCGGGATGCCATAGCCGATAATAGGATTGCCATATTAGAAGCTCAACTAGCAGCACTTCAGATTGCTATAGCTCCTGCTCCTGCCGCAGACTCTGAGGATGAGGAGGATCCCGAGGAGGGATCCGAGGAAGAGGAACCGGAGGAGATGGAGGATGATAGTGATGGGTCAGACATTGTCGATTGACTTCTTTATATGACTTAGACTACGTAGTGCTTTCTTTTTGAAACCTATGTGGGAAGGGTTGTTTCCCCACACGAACGACAAAACTTCATTTTGACATTGCTAAATACATTGTGACTTATTGCAATTATTTATTTTGGTTATTATTTTTGTTATGAATGTTGTGGTTGTGATGATATGTTATTTCTTTCATTTACTGTTTACTACGCTTCAATGAGTTAAATGTGTATGATGTTACTCATTATTGTATTGTGAATATAAAGTGAAAAGAATGGACGATCGTGGACGTGGACGTGGACGTGGTCGTGGACGCGGACGTGGACGTGGCACCGGAGAATAGGGTGGTGGTGCTATTAACATGACTCCTGCAGAATCGCTGCTCTAATTAATGAGCATGTTCAGGCGTAGTGGCTGCTGCCCACGCAGGTCAGCCAGCAGGTAAACAATGACAGAAAAACAAATTTGATATCCTTTATAACTGTAGGGGATGTTTGATTAATGTGTGTTGTGTTAAAACAGGACCACCAGTGTGTACATACAAGTCCTTCATGGACTGTAAACCACACACCTACAGCGGTACAGAGGGTGTTGTAGGGCTTGTACGCTGGTTCGAGAAGACTGAGTCCGTTTTCCTCCAAATGTAACTATCCACCGGCGGATCAAGTAATGTATGCCACCGGGACTTTGGAGGGTGCTGCTCTGTCTTGGTGGAACGCGCAAGTCCAGATGCTTGGACAAGCGATGGCAAATGGACTCCCCTGGAATGAGTTCAAGGATATGATGATCGAGGAGTACTGTCCTCGAAATGAGGTACAAAAGTTGGAGATGGAATTCTGGCAGCTCAAGATGAAGGGTTCAGAAATTGAGGCTTACACGACCCGTACTCATGAGTTGGCTACATTATGTCCAGGAATGGTTAATGAGACACATAAGAGAATCGAGCACTACATACGAGGATTGGTGCCTGAAATCCAAAGTATGGTAACAGCTTCTAACCCGACTACGATTCAGCAGGCCATCCAAATTGCCCATAAACTTACTGATCAGGCGGTAGAGCAAGGGCGGTTACCCAAACGGGGCGCTGTGGTGAGCGTGCCCGATAACAAAAGGAAGTGGGATGCTCCCAGCAACAGCAATAACAAATCATCATCATCATCGTCTGGCGGTCAACAACAATCCCAACAGCAGCAACAGCCAGTTCAGCAGCAGCAGCGGCGGTTCGATAATAACCGCAATTTCAACCAAAGTGCCCCAAATAACCAAGGACCCAGCGGTTACGGCGGCAGACATCCCAAATGCCCACGGTGTAACTACCACCATGTGGGACGGTGTGATAGCTTCAAGTGTCAACGTTGTGGAAAGATTGGACACGCTGCGAAGGATTGCTGTGGTGAACTAATGAGGAGGCCACAACAATCTCAAGAAACCCCCAAGGGTTGTTTTGAGTGTGGGAAAGAAGGGCATTACAAGCGAAACTGCCCACAACTAAGGAGGAACGGAAATGGCAACAACAACAACAACACACCAACAACCATGGGAACAACAACAACAATGGTAATAATAACAACAATGGTGGAAATGGCACTGGAAATGGCGGCAATAAAGATGGAGCCAAAGGGAGAGCCTTCGTCATTGGCTCAGGTGAGGCTCTAAATGATCCCACAACTGTTACCGGTAGATTCCCTGTTAATGGTTGTTTTGCTACGGTACTATTTGATACTGGAGCCAATAGGAGTTTTGTGTCCTTAAAATTCTGTAGTCTTTTAAGTGATATACCCTCTGCTTTAGAATCTAAGTACACTGTGGAATTAGCCGACGATAAACAGATCCATGTAACGCATATCCTTAAAGACTGTAGGATAGAACTTGCTGGTCATACTTTCGCTATAGATCTCATGCCTGTTACGCTGGGGAGTTTTGATGTTGTGATAGGCATGGATTGGCTCTCTAGCAAGCAAGCGGAAGTCATATGTCACGAGAAGATTATACGAATCCCGGTTGGTGATCAAGTTCTTACCGTCAAAGGTGATAGGAGCGGTGCTGTGATAGGCATCATCTCGTATATGAAAGCTCAAAAGTTGTTACGAAAGGGCCGCGTGGCTATCCTAGCACTTGTAACCGATAAGCAAAAGGAAGAAAAGAGAATGGAAGATATTCCCGTAGTACGCGACTTTCCGGAGGTGTTCCCAGAGGATCTTCCTGGATTACCACCGCACCGCCAAGTGGAATTCCAAATTGAGCTGACTCCCGGCGCAGCTCCGATTGCTAGGGCACCTTATCGATTAGCACCAAACGAACTACAGGAGTTGTCGTCACAACTTCAGGAGCTTCTGGATAAAGGCTTTATTCGACCTAGTACATCACCTTGGGGAGCTCCTGTACTCTTTGTTAAGAAGAAGGATGGCACATTCCGGATGTGCATCGATTATCGAGAGCTGAACAAAGTAACAGTCAAGAACCGATACCCTTTACCTCGTATCGACGACTTGTTCGATCAGCTTCAAGGATCAAGCTATTACTCGAAGATTGACTTGAGATCTGGTTATCATCAACTCAGAGTTCGAGAAGAAGACATTCCCAAGACTGCATTTCGTACTCGTTATGGTCATTATGAGTTCTTGGTCATGCCTTTTGGGTTGACTAATGCACCTGCTGTGTTCATGGACCTCATGAACCGCGTGTGCAAACCTTATCTTGATCAGTTTGTCATTGTGTTCATCGATGATATACTGATATACTCTAGGACCAAGGAGGAGCATGAAGAGCACTTACGAATGATCTTGGAACTGTTGAAAAATGAGCAGCTGTATGCTAAATTCTCAAAGTGTGACTTTTGGATAAGAGAGGTACAATTCCTAGGTCATATTGTTAATGAGAAAGGAATACACGTTGACCCTGCCAAAATTGAGGCGATAAAGAATTGGACTACACCCAAAACCCCAAGTGAGATAAGGCAATTTCTTGGATTAGCAGGATATTACCGCCGATTCATAAAAGGATTTTCTAAGATCGCACAACCTCTCACAGCCTTGACTCATAAAGGAACGATATACAAATGGACTGAGAGTCAAGAATCAGCTTTCCAATTATTAAAACAAAAACTCTGTACTGCCCCGATATTAGCATTACCAGAAGGAAGAGATGACTTTGTGGTGTATTGCGATGCATCCATTCAAGGATTGAGTTGTGTCTTGATGCAACGAGATAAGGTGATAGCTTACGCCTCGAGACAACTAAAGGTTCACGAGAAGAACTATACTACCCATGACTTAGAATTGGGTGCAGTAGTTTTTGCCTTAAAGATTTGGAGACATTATTTGTACGGTACCAAGTGCACTATCTACACCGATCACAAGAGTCTTCAACATATCTTTGAGCAAAAAGAGTTGAATATGAGGCAGCGACGTTAGGTGGAACTACTAAATGATTATGATTGCGCAATTAAGTATCATCCGGGAAAGGCGAACGTAGTTGCCGATGCCTTAAGTAGGAAGGAAACAGCTAAACCCCGACGGGTGCGAGCTTTATAGCTTACTATCAGTACCCAACTGCCCGAACAAGTTAAGGAGGCACAAATGGAAGCTTTAAAGGTGGAAAATATTGGTTCTGAAATGTTAAGGGGAATGGATAAGCAGCTAGTGATGAAAGAGGATGGAATTTGGTATTTCATGGATAGACTTTGGGTGCCTGTTCATGGAAATCTGAGAGATTTAGTTATGAGCGAGGCACACAAATCTAAGTATTCTGTACATCCTGGATCCGACAAGATGTATCATGACCTAAAGGCTCACTATTGGTGGCCTAACATGAAAGCGGATGTAGCTACGTATGTGAGCAAGTGTTTGACCTGCTCGAAGGTAAAAGTGGAATATCAAAAACCATCCGGACTATTACAACAACCCGAGATTCCAATGTGGAAATGGGAACAATCTCCATGGATTTTATTACTAAGCTACCCCGACTAGTACTGGTTGTGACACGATATGGGTTATTGTGGATCGATTGACAAAGTCTGCTCATTTCCTTGCAATAAAGGAAACCGACAAGATGGAGAAGTTAACTCGCCTATACCTCAAGGAGATCGTTTCGAGACACGGGGTACCGATCTCAATTATCTCCGACCGTGACGCTCGTTTCACGTCACATTTCTGGCAATCATTGCAGAAATCCTTGGGTACACGTTTGGATATGAGTACTGCATATCATCCACAGACGGATGGTCAGAGTGAGCGTACTATACAGACGTTGGAGGATATGCTACGTGCTTGTGTGATTGACTTCGGGAATAACTGGGAAATTCACCTGCCATTGGTGGAGTTTTCTTATAACAACAGTTATCACACTAGTATACAGGCAGCACCTTTCGAGGCGTTGTATGGGAGAAAATGTCGATCACCGGTTTGCTGGGTAGAAATTGGTGATAGTCAGATAACAGGTCCCGAGTTAATTCATGAGACGACTGAGAAAATTATACAGATACGGAACCGTATGGCTGCAGCGCGAGACAGGCAAAAGAGTTATGCTGACAAGAGACGGAAACCTTTAGAGTTTCAGGTTGGTGACAAGGTTTTGTCGAAAGGCTCACCATGGAAAGGCATAGTTCGGTTTGGTAAACGAGGGAAACTAAATCCGAGGTACGTTGGACCATTTGAGATAGTGGAAAGAGTAGGTCCAGTAGCCTATCTATTAGCCCTACCTGATTCGCTAAGTGGAATTCATGATGTATTTCACGTGTCAAACTTGAAGAAGTGCATAACTGATGAAACGACGGTCGTACCACTAGAAGAAATTCAGGTGGATGAACAATTGCGTTTTGTTGAAGAACTAGTTGAGGTGATGGATCGTGAGGTGAAAACACTTAAGCAGAGCAAGATACCTATTGTTAAAATCCGTTGGAATTAGCGACGTGGACCGGAATTCACATGGGAACGGAAGATCAAATGAAGCTTAAGTACCCTCAACTATTCGAAGGGACGATGCCAGCAGACGAAGGTATTGATTTAAATTTCGGGACGAAATTTCTTTCAACATGGGGATGATGTGACAACTCATCCAAACTCACCCGATTTCGATTTCTGTGTGCCAATGCAGTAACCAGTGATGGAAACCAGTGATGGAACACTCTCACTATGTAACGCAATTTTCGGGACGAAAATTCTTTCAACATGGGGATAATGTGACATTCGGTAAATTTCCGTTACGAAACTCCGTTAGTTCCGTTAAGTCTTGTGTACACGTGTCGTGAGCACACACTAGTTGTCGTTTAACGTTGGTGACCTAATAATAATGAATAATGTTAATTTGATGTGAATCTAAGTGATTATGTGAGTATTGGTTATGTTTATGTGTTTACACATTTATAAACGGTTATTAAAGAATTTATCGCGTAACGCGGAAACGTGCCTATTTATTCGTATGTCTTGTGTTTTTATAAAGATAGGATTATAATGAATTTTATAAGTTTATATCTTATATTATGAAGTTAAAAACACTTTACAAAGAGTTTAAAGCTTAGTTTTTATAAAATACAAATTACAAGGGTTAAAAGGGTAAATGTGTAAATTAAAATTAAATAAAACAAAACTTCAAACCCTAATTCACCCCCTTCGGCCGCGATCAAGCTTCTCTTCCCCTCTTCTCTTCGAATTCAGCCTAGAATCATCAAGGAAGCATCGATTTTGATTGACTTCAAGGTTAGAACACGTTGGAATCATCAATTGCAAGTTAACACGCGTTTAAAGGTTAGGTTTTTCGAGTTTTTGTGAATGGTTCATTAGGGCCGAACCTTAGATTCGAAATTGATCCTCATTAGGTCGACTTGGATGTTGTTTGATGATGTTTATATGTTAGTTAGGTTGAATGCATGTTAGTTAACGTCGATCATGGATGAATTACATGTTGTTAGTGGGTTAATCATGGATTTTGATTCTAGTCAAACCCTAATTCGATTTTGGGCATGATTATGGTGAATGATGGTTGTTTGATGAATGTGTGGTGATTAATAAGTTGTATGAATGTTAGGAATCATGAATCTTGCAAGAATTGATGATTTAGGGTTGATGTTCATAGGTTACTAATAATAGTAACTTTATTTGCATGAAATGTTGAACTATGGATGTTATGATGTTATGGATGTGTTCATGGTGATAATTAGATGTTCATAGGTTATTAATAATAGTAACTTTTTAGCAAAGTCAAATGCATTACTCCCACCCCCACACTTAAAATTCACATTGTCCTCCATGTGATTAACATAATCAAGATCGAGAAAGGTAATGAAATAACTCCCTAAAAGTGATCACATTTTCAGTTGTGTTTGGTGGGCCTCGCGTTTTTAGAATCCTCAGTATCACCTGAAATGTCACCAATTTATTAAAAGCGTTAAAGTCCTAAACACACAAAATAAAAACAAAACGACATAAATTAAAAGATAGATTGGCACAAAACAACTGTGCCGGGTCCCCGAAAATGATACGTTTTCAAGGGCTTTGTGGGGGAATATCCCCCCACTCATGGTACATTCGGTTCCCGATGTATGTGACATCTGTAACATCTCGTTTTTTTTTGTTAACTAAAAGTTAATTTTGTTAGTTCTTGTAAGGGCCATTTATGCTATTTATGAAACTTGGTGGGCTATTTATGTATGATTTTTTCTTATTTAATTTAAAGTTATAAATATTATATGATAATAATGTTAATATTAATAAAAGTATAAATACTATTATGTAAAAATAATAATAATAATAATAATTATAATAATAATATAATAATGATAATAAAAATAATAATAATAAGTTATCAAAGTTAACAAAGTTAAAACTTAATTAAGTTCAAGGGGTTAAATAGTTATTCTTTAAAACTTTAAATGCAAGTTTTGAGCATAATTTAATAAGAACAAAACTGCAGGGACCAATTGTGTAAATACAATTAAAACCCAAACCACCCGCCCCCTTTACCCCGCTTTTCCGGCCACACACTCCGGCCACTCTCCGGCCGGAGTCCGGCGGTCCTAAAATCGTTTTTTCCCTTCGAATTGAAACCCCAAAACTATGCCAACGTTCCTAGACTCGAATCGAACACAATTAACCACTTGAATCATGATTAAAACCGGTTACAAATGCTTCCTAATTCGAAGTAACCGAAGCTTTAAGTTCGTACCCGTTCAAGCATTAAATCGCAATAATAATCGAATTAATTTAACATGAACCATCTTGTATCTATCTCTAATCGATTACAACGTTCAATTCACCTGAAACAAGCGCAAGCATCAAATTCAATCATCACATTCATCGCGAGCTGCGACATAGTCGAAACCTATCTTCCGATTGGTTAAAACTGAAATTGGCAAGGGGTTTGCATCAAGAACACTATCGAAGCTTCCCACGAGTTCAATTTGATTCCGTCATTGTTTGAGCATCGAACCATTCGTACGTGTGTCGCGGCCCTAGCAGCGACTGTTCTTCATCTATTCTTC
Source organism: Flaveria trinervia (assembly GCA_025506515.1). NCBI lineage: Eukaryota > Viridiplantae > Streptophyta > Magnoliopsida > Asterales > Asteraceae > Flaveria > Flaveria trinervia. The sequence continues at coordinate 26,001 of JACCIX010000036.1, forward strand.
TTCAATTCGGGTAATTGATTTCACCTACACACTCGGTTTTGCTTGGGGATTAAAAGCCCCAGGTTAATTTCATGATTATATCGAATTGGGTTTCGATTTGGGGTGAACAAGTTCTAGGGTTTATATGGGAATTTGGGAGTTTCATTCGCGATAGTTCTTAAGTTTTAAACCGGATTATACCGCGGCTGGAAGCCTGGTTCACTGGTTAAGTCAATGTCCCCCCATACATGAGGTCACGGTTTCGAACCCGGGCACCTCATGTAATTTTTTTTTAAGCCTTTTTGGCTTAAAACTAATTATAAAAACATTTTAATAATTATAAAATGAATTATATAAATCCTAAATAATTATAAAGCCATCTAATTATTTCTTAGAAATTTATTCTTGCAAAACTTTGTAATATTTTAATATAAAATTACTTACAAATGTAATAATTAAATATTTTTATAAAAGTAGATTATTATACTTAAAAACATTAAATTAATATTATGTTTATGGATGTATCATGATATTTATGATTTTTTAAATATATTGTATAAATGAAATCACAAGTTATTTACAAAGGATCAATTTCCTTAAAAAAAAAATAATTTATAAATTTCATAAATATTTTTTTTTATATAAATAGATTATTAACTTTATACAAATCCTTAAAATTCTAATACCCTAGTTCATATTAACTCGTTAATCTTATTATTACCTAAATCTTATAATATTTATAATTTAGGTGCCTTGTGACGTTTTATCTTGGAACGGCATATTTTATTCTTATTAATCTTCATATATATTTATTTGACAAGTGAGTTTTCTTGCCCCTTTTTACTTTATTTCACACTATTTTGGGGTGAAACATGATAACTTATACATGATACACTTATACACGTTTGAGACTTGTAAATCACGTGCAATTCAACTTATTATTCTGTCATGGTTATTTGTTTATTGTAAGTGTTTATATGAGATACATAGTTTGATTACAATCATTAACTATTGCTAGCCTGGCAACGTCTTAGATCTTTGGGCCTGACAAGCCTATTTGGTGCTAAGTCGATGTATTGCCGACTCCTAGGAGCCGTATGCTTGTGCACTAGGGAACCAAATACACTTAGCCAATCTTTTATACTTGTAATCAAGTCGAGGTTTGGTTGTAACGATATGTGTTCTATAACCTTACTAGCTTATAACTTATGACATGAATTGCTACTTGTAACTTTTTTTTATTATGTATGAAAACCTTGGAAACTCACCAACTATTTTAGTTGACTCTTATTTTTATCATGTTTCAGGTCAACCTCAAGCTTAAAGTGATCTTTTTGAAGCATGCCATAATCTAGGATTTGGACCTAGTAAATGAAATAAAAAGTTTACTTTATGTTTTTGTTGCATTCGAACTTATTACTTGTTTGGGAATTATGATTGTATTTGTATTTCAAGACTTATGATAATTATATTTACAATTTAATATAGCGTTATGTGCTGTGAACAATCTTAACCCTCACATCTCGACGTTCCGCCGTCAAGTTGGGTGTGACAGATTGGTATCAGAGCCCATCTATAGGGATTTAAGTTATTAGTAATGGTGACCTAGACTATAGCTTATGCATGAACCTCATAGGATAATATTTATATTCTTGGAATATATATATTGTTACATGCTACATAATGCTATACTTTATGTGCAACTTGATGCCTTAGCATAGGTTGCCTTGTAATTGTTTAAACTTTGTTACTTGTCTCCCTAAACTTAACTTTGACTCATTGACTTTCCCCGACAATGAAACTTCTTAATCTTATTCTCGTCAACACGTGGAATTGTATACTTATGCTTAAGAATTGAATCTTTAGACTTATGTCTAATCTGTTTAAATCTCATCATGGTTTTGATTTCATAAACCTAAGAAATTTATGTGACACATGGACACCTGTATTCTGGATTTCCTGGCAAAAGGCCCTCGGGCTAAGGCAAGCATATCGCATAAATCCTACGGGACTAGTTATGCTTACCTGGGGATTCTGGGATGAGTGATAAACCATGGTCAAATACACAAATTTCTAAGGCGAATGGGTCAACTTACCTTGACGTGTCAACGTTTCCAAATGGTAATGCGTTACCAAATGGAACCATTCCATGTGCTTACAACTTTTTGCCTTATCCTTGTTGAACATTAATCCTTGTTATTCCAATTCTCATCTAACTCATTTGTATATTCCAGCATGTCTCGGCATCATGGAAAGCGTGAAGTTCCGATCGTAAGTTAGCCGCCATGATTGCTCGACAAATGGCTGCTGTCATTCCGACCATGGTTGCTGAACTTAATAGCACCTTAATGACCAACGCTAGCAACAATGGAAATGGTCATGGAGAGAATAGCAACAATCAAAACGGGAACAATCACACGGGAATAATCAAACTTGCACCTTCAAACACTTCAGCTCTTGCAAGCCCACTAGTTTTAGTGCAAGGAAGGAGCCACTGGCTTCTTGAGTGGTTCGAAAGCATGGAGAATACCTTTATCAATTGTGAGTGTCCCGATGCACTCAAGGTTCGTTATGCCACTAGTATGTTCCAACAAAGGGCTCTTACCTGGTGGAATAGCGAGAAGAGGAATCGTGGACCCGATGCCATTCTAGCACTTACATGGGAAGAGTTCAAGAACATCGCCATCGCGAAGTTCTGCCCAAGAAGTGATTGCAAAAGTTGGAAGAAGAGTTTTGGAATTTGAAACAAAATGATGGTGATCATTTGGCCTACTCAACTAGACATCATGAGTTGAGTATACTGCTGCCCCATATGGTCGACACTGTTCCCCGCAACATCGAGAAGTTCATTAAGGGTGTACCACCCCAAATTCAAGATGCTGTGGTGGGTAGCCGACCCACAACCTTGGAAGAAGCCATTACAATCACCGCTCAACTCACCGAGAACCATATAAGAGCGGGCACCATGTCTGTGAAGGGTGCAAAGAAGGTAGAGAAGACGGCTACCGAGGCGTTAAGGAGACCAAAGCGAACTGAACCGTCTAACAGCCATAACAACAACAGAAGCGCAAGTTCACACCGGCGCGTAACTATGCCGTGGCTGCACCTAAACAACTCCAAGGCAACCTGTACCTGCGGCTACATCTGTGGCACAAGTGCCTGGGGCTAGGGCTTATGCTGGTCCTCAACCGATGTGCAGCACGTGTAGGTATCATCACCCGGGGAATCAACCATGCCGCATTTGCACCTTGTGCGGTAAATATGGTCATTTGGTGCGACTTGCCACCGTGCACCTAACAATGCCGCTGTGGTCACAAACCGTGTTTGCTACAACTGTGGGGAACCTGCCATTTTCGCCCACAATGCCCTCGTCTTGTGGGTAATGTTCCACAAGCCCGAGGACGTGCTTTCAACATCAACGCTAACCAAGCACAAGCAAACAACGATGTGGTGAATGGTACGTTAACTCACCCTTAAATTTTGTGATCGAATTTATTTCATATTTTACCTGTATTGTTAAATACCTTAAAAAATTTGAACAGGTATGTTCCTTATTAACAAAACTTATGCCTATGTCCTATTTGATTCTGGAGCCGATAAAAGTTTTGTTTCATTAGAGTTTGAACCCATACTTGCTAAGCCACATACGAAACTAGAAAGACCTCTTACTGTTGAAGTTGCCGATGGAGAACCGATTACCGTTGACGTTATCGTTCGTGATTGCATCTTAAGTCTTGACACGCATGATTTTCTTATCGATCTTATTCCTATGAAACTAGGAAGCTTTGACGTCATCATTGGTATGGATTGGCTAGCCAAACACCATGCTGAGATCATTTGTTTCGAGAAGTGCATTCGCATACCGTTACCCTCTGGAGATACGTTGAAGGTGTTCGGTGAAAAATCTTCTAAAGGGCTTAACTCATGTCTTGCACTCAAGCCCGAAAGTGCTTAAACAAGAAGTATATGGCCTTCTTGCCTATGTGGTCAACACGAAAGTCAAAGGGAAAGAACTTAAGGATGTCCCTATCGTACGAGACTTTCCTGAAGTATTCCCCGATGACCTTAGTGGTTTACCTCCCGTGCGTGAAGTCGAGTTTAAAATTGACTTGATACCGGGAGCAAACCCCGTGGCCAAGTACCATATCGGCTTGCACCATCGGAAATGCAAGAACTCTCTTGTCAATTGCAAGAGCTGTCCGAGAAGGGCTTCATCCGTCCTAGTTCTTCGCCTTGGGGTGCACCTGTCCTTTTCGTGAAGAAGAAAGATGGATCGTTTCGTATGTGCATCGATTATCGCGAGCTTAACAAACTTACCATCAAGAATCGTTATCCTCTTCCTCGCATCGATGACTTGTTTGATCAACTTCAAGGAGCTGCCATTTCTCGAAATAGATCTACGTTCTGGATATCATCAATTACGAGTTCATGAGGATGACATTCCAAAGACTGCTTTTCGTACTCGTTATGGACACTATGAGTTTATGGTGATGCCTTTTGGTTTAACCAATGCTCCTGCTGTCTTCATGGATCTCATGAACCGAGTATGCAAGCCTTATCTAGACAATTTGTGATCGTCTTTATTGATGACATACTTATCTATTCCAAGACCAACACCGATCATGAGCTGCATTTGAGATTGGTTCTTGAGTTGTTAAAGAAAGAGCAATTGTACGCAAAGTTCTCAAAGTGTGATTTCTGGCTCGAAGAAGTTCAATTTCTAGGACACGTGGTGAATAGCCAAGGAATTCACGTTGATCCTGCAAAGTGGAAGCTGTGAAGAATTGGTGTGTTCCTACAACTCCTACCGAAGTTCGTTCTTTTCTTGGTCTTGCTGGTTAGTTATCGGCGATTCATTGCCAATTTCTCGAGGATCGCGAAACCGCTCACCACTTTGACGCAAAAGAATAACCCTTCGAGTGGGGTTCCGAGCAAGAAGAAGCTTTTGAAGCGTTAAAGCATAAGTTATGCAATGCTCCTATCTTGACCCTACCCGATGGAAACGATGATTTCACTGTGTATTGTGACGCATCTAAACAAGGCCTTGGTTGTGTTCTTATGCAACGAGGAAGGTCATAGCTTATGCATCGAGCAATTGAAGGTTCACGAGGTGAATTACACAACTCATGATCTCGAGCTTGGTGCTGTTGTATTTGCTTTGAAGATTTGGAGGCACTACCTGTATGGTACGCAATGTATAGTCTACACCGATCACAAAAGCCTTCAACACGTTTTCAATCAAAAAGATCTCAATATGAGACAACGTCGTTGGGTGGAGTTGATTAGTGACTATGATTGTGACATTCGTTACCATCCTGGTAAAGCAAACGTTGTGGCCGATGCACTGAGCCGAAAGATTCACAACAGATAATCTCATTTCAAGAAATTCGAGATCGACGTCAATGGTTTGACACCTTGGGTGAGTTCGATACTGAAATTCGACTAGATGTCAATGAGACCACCGTACTACTACAAAACCTGAGAAAGATAGTGACATCGAGTCGAGCATCTTGGAGGCACAACAAATGGTTCAACGAGAAGGGAGAATGAAGGATGAGTTGGAGCATAATCTTCTAACCCAATTGGAAACGAAATCCAATGGATTGATGTACTTCGCCAATCGTATTTGGGTTCCAATCGCGATAACATTCGTACCTTTATTATGAACGAAGCTCATCAAACTCGTTATTCTATTCATCCTGGTTCCGATAAGATGTACATGGACCTACGGGGTCAATATTGGTGGCCTGGAATGAAGAAAGACATAGCGACTTATGTAGCTAAGTGCCTCACATGTACGAAAGTTAAAGCCGAACATCAACGTCCAAGGGATTACTTGAGCAACCCGAGATCCCTATGTGGAAATGGGAACACATATCCATGGACTTCATAACAAAGCTACCCCGAACCTCTCGAGGACATGATAGTATATGGTTGATTGTTGACCGATTGACCAAGTCGGCACATTTTATACCCATACGTGACACTTACAAGACATCAAAGTTAGCTCGTATATACGTTGATGAGATTGTAAGTCGTCATGGGTACCTCTGCACATCATATCCGACCGTGATGCTCGTTTCACTTCGCATTTTTGGTCGTCTATGCAAGAACTCTTGGGTACTCAATTGGACTTAAGCACGGCTTACCATCCTCAAACTGATGGTCAAACCGAGCGAACGATCCAAACCTTGGAGGATTTACTACGCCTGTGTGTTCTTGACTTTGGTGGCGATTGGATACGCATCTACCGCTCGCAGAATTTTCGTATAACAATAGTTATCACTCGAGTATCAAGATGGCACCGTTTGAAGCACTTTATGGTCGAAAATGTCGTTCACCGATCTGTTGGACCGACATTGGTGAAAACTTCATCACTGGTCCTGAACTTATACAAGAGACGACCGATAAAGTTTCTATTATTCGCAAGAACTTGAAGTGGCGAGAAGTCGTCAAAAGTTATGCTGACAAGCGACGTAAGCCATTAGAATTCCTAGTTGGGGAGATGGTTCTTCTCAAGGTTTCACCGTGGAAAGGTGTGGTTCGCTTTGGAAAGAAGGGCAAACTGGCTCCAAGATTCGTAGGACCTTTCAAAATCCTGAAAAGGATTGGGAAAGTTGCTTATAAACTAGAGTTACCTTCCGACCTTAGTGGAATTCATCCTGTGTTCCACGTCTCAAATTTGAGAAAGTGTTTGGCCGACGAAAGTCTGTATGTTCCGCTGGAAGACATTCAGATTGACGAGTCATTACATTTTGTCGAGAAACCTGTAGAGATCATGGATCGTATAATGAAGAACTAGAACCACAACAACCCAATCGTCAAGGTTCGTTGGGAAAATAATGTGCGCTGAATTTACTTGGGAACGAGAGGAGCACATGAAGAAGAAATACCCGTTCTTATATGTATAGTTTCATTTTCTTAATTTCGGGACGAAATTCTTTCAAGTTGGGGAGACTGTAACATCTCGTTTTTTTTTGTTAACTAAAAGTTAATTTTGTTAGTTCTTGTAAGGCATTTATGCTATTTATGAAACTTGGTGGGCTATTTATGTATGATTTTTCTTATTTAATTTAAAGTTAAAAATTATATGATAATAATGTTAATATTAATAAAGTATAAATACTATTATGTAAAAATAATAATATAATAATAATTATAATATAATATAATAATGATAATAAAAATAATAATATAAGTTATCAAAGTTAACAAAGTTAAAACTTAATTAAGTTCAAGGGGTTAAATAGTTATTCTTTAAACTTTAAATGCAAGTTTTGAGCATAATTAATAAGAACAAAACTGCAGGGACCAATTGTGTAATACAATTAAAACCCAAACCACCCGCCCCCTTTACCCCGCTTTCCGGCCACAACTCCGGCCACTCTCCGGCCGAGTCCGGCGGTCCTAAAATCGTTTTTTTCCCTTCGAATTGAAACCCCAAAACTATGCCAAACGTTCCTAGACTCGAATCGAACACAATTAACCACTTGAATCATGATTAAAACCGGTTACAAATGCTTCCTAATTCGAAGTAACCGAAGCTTTAAGTTCGTACCCGTTCAAGCATTAAATCGCAATAATAATCGAATTAATTTAACATGAACCATCTTGTATCTATCTCTAATCGATTACAACGTTCAATTCCACCTGAAACAAGCGCAAGCATCAAATTCAATCATCACATTCATCGCGAGGCTGCGACATAGTCGAAACCTATCTTCCGATTGGTTTAAACTGAAATTGGCAAGGGGTTTTGCATCAAGAACACTATTCGAAGCTTCCCACGAGTTCAATTTGATTTCCGTCATTGTTTGAGCATCGAACCATTCGTACGTGTGTCGCGGCCCTAGCAGCGACTGTTCTTCATCTATTCTTCTTCAATTCGGGTAATTGATTTCACCTACACACTCGGTTTTGCTTGGGGATTAAAAGCCCCAAGGTTAATTTCATGATTATAATCGAATTGGGGTTCGATTTGGGGGTGAACAAGTTCTAGGGTTTATATGGGAATTTGGGAGTTTCATTCGCGATGTTCTTAAGTTTTAAAACCGGATTATAACCGCGGCTGGAAGCCTGGTTCACTGGTTAAGTCATGTCCCCCATACATGAGGTCACGGGTTCGAACCCGGCACCTCATGTAAATTTTTTTAAGCCTTTTTGGCTTAAAACTAATTATAAAAATTTTAATAATTATAAAAATGAATTATATAATCCTAAATAATTATAAAGCCATCTAATTATTTCTTAGAAATTTATTCTTGCAAAACTTTGTAATATTTTAATATAAATTACTTACAAATGTAATAATTAAATATTTTTATAAAAAGTAGATTATTATACTTAAAAACATTAAATTAATATTATGTTTATGGATGTATCATGATATTTATGAATTTTTTAAATATAATTGTATAAATGAAATCACAAGTTATTTACAAAGGATCAATTTCCTTAAAAAAAAATAATTTATAAATTTCATAAATAATATTTTTTTTTATATAATAGATTATTAACTTTATACAAATCCTTAAAATTCTAATACCCTAGTTCATGTTAACTCGTTAATCTTATTATTAACCTAAATCTTATAATATTATAATTTTAGGTGCCTTGTGACGTTTTATCTTGGAACGGCATATTTTATTCTTATTAATCTTCATTATATATTTATTTGACAAGTGAGTTTTCTTGCCCCTTTTTACTTTATTTCACACTATTTTGGGGTGAAACATGATAACTTATACATGATACACTTATACACGTTTGAGACTTGTAAATCACGTGCAATTCAACTTATTATTCTGTCATGGTTATTTGTTTATTGTAAGTGTTTATATGAGATACATAGTTTGATTACAATCATTAACTATTGCTAGCCTGGCAACGTCTTAGATCTTTGGGCCTGACAAGCCTATTTGGTGCTAAAGTCGATGTATTGCCGACTCCTAGGAGCCGTATGCTTGTGCACTAGGGAACCAAATACACTTAGCCAATCTTTTATACTTGTAATCAAGTCGAGGTTTGGTTGTAACGATATGTGTTCTATAACCTTACTAGCTTATAACTATGACATGAATTGCTACTTGTAACTTTTTTTTATTATGTATGAAAACCTTGGAAACTCACCAACTATTTTAGTTGACTCTTATTTTTATCATGTTTCAGGTCAACCTCAAGCTTAAAGTGATCTTTTTGAAGCATGCCATAATCTAGGATTTGGACCTAGTAAATGAAATAAAAAGTTTACTTTATGTTTTTGTTGCATTCGAACTTATTACTTGTTTGGGATTATGATTGTATTTGTATTTCAAGACTTATGAAATTATATTTACAATTTAATATAGCGTTATGTGGCTGTGAACAATCTTAACTCTCACATCTCGACGTTCCGCCGTCAAGGTTGGGGTGTGACACATCGTTGCTGAGGTCATCGACTCGGGATGCAGACTTTCGACTCGGTTGAAGGCTTGTTGGGCATATTCAAATGATCGCCTTGCATGGTCGCTGGTTGTTTGTATTGACTCGTGAAGGTCTAACATGGTTGGGAATTCCCTTGTACGTGAACTTGAAGATCCAGCTCTGGCTCCTTCTGGCTGTATTGGCATGTCGAGATCCATAATTATTTCTTCGGGGTCTCCTGGATCCCAGATTTGTCCCTTCTTATCCATGAATCTTGGTTGCCCATTTGGTAGGCTTGTCACCATGTACATACTTGTGAAAATGCTCAAGTCTAACAGTCCCGGCATCACTCCTTCAGTTCCCTCAGTGTTATAACCATAGCTCTCGTATAAGTTCAAAATCCAGGTTCCTCCAAACATGGGTTTTGGAGCACCTGCAATCGTATTCCTGGCAAAAATATTACAAAACAAATACCCAATATTACATGGCAACTGATTAACCATACAATATAAAATGAACAAGTCCCTCAAGTTAACTCCCTCGCTTTGATCACGAGCTGTTATGGAATGACTAAGTAACCGATGAATGTATCGCAGCAGCGGGTCTCGTATCTGACTGCTTTTTGTTTTACTTGAGTTGAACCCTCCAGTTCCAATCTGCTCCCAAAATGCTTTCCTCATTGCACCACTTTCCGCGTCTTTACTTTCCTCGTCCGGGAAGGTATGGTACGCTGGCATTCCAGATACTGCTTCCTCCTCCATTTCTTGTTCCGTGTAGATCCCGAGATAGACACCGAACAAGGCAATGGATGTTTTGTGCCAATGTCCAGCAAGTCTGAATGAAACTGCATTATTATCCCAAGGATTAGAGTCTTTCATGCTAAATTTGAAAGATGCTAAAAATTCAAGAGTTAGTTCATAAACGGAAGGTCTATTTTATGAGAATAAACGCTTCCATTGGACACTCAATAATGTATTGTATCTTTCTTGCTGTCCAACCACCGCTAGTGTTTCTTCATCTGCTTGTAAGTGGGATCTTTCGACCCTTTGTAGCAGTCTTTGAAGTCTATCATGACACCATCTCTCACGGCTCCCTTCAAAACGTAAGTAGGGATGATTCATGATCCTGAAATTTCAAAAATAAGTTAATCTATACAAAACAAATTTCTTGACCAGTTTCATGATGTTAGTGAAAATCACGTGTTTTTCAAGACATAACATCATAATGATTCAACTCATGTTAAAAATAGTTAAAAATTTATCATCCAAGGAAAAGTTGTTGAACATGGGGGGTGCGTTTTGTGAAACGTGGGGGTGCGGTAAACATGGTAAGGCATGGAATCTTGACTCGAGCATGCGTGGTTATGCTTGTAAATCATTGATTAAGCATGGGTTTAATACGTTCTTGCTTTAAAAATCAAAGTACGTTTCACATTTTAATCATTTGTTAATAATTCAAGATACCCAAAAATATATTTTATGTTTAATGCCACTTGGGAACTCTTGAACATGATTAACAAATATTTCACCATGAATTATGAAGATAGTCTTGTTAATAGTAAAAGAAAACAAACTAATTAACTAACTAAACAAACTAATAACTATCGAAACATACTAATTAACACTAATCTACTTACAATAATAAACATGAACAAGTAGGTTGAAAGCATTCATCATTCCATAAAACGTTTAAGAACAAGTCTTTACACATAATTGCTAGGATTTCGGTTGTTTAGAGACCTAATCACCTAACTACATGTAAATGACTTTCATAATCAAAGGAATTAGTATACTAACCTTTTGATCAAACACTCTTGAAAGAACTCTTGAAAAGATGAAAGAAAAATGAAAAACAACATGAAAATGAGAGTGGATACGACTTTCCAGGCAATTGAGGTCGGTATTTATCATGCAAAATTGAAGAGGAACAGGACAAAAGGCTGAAATATATCAGCTTGTGTCATTTTTTTTGAACACGGGGGCGTGCCTATTTGAGCACGGGGTCGTGTTCATGTGTTGTTGGTTGGTTTCAGTCTTTTGTTGTTCCGTTTTTTAGTTTCACGCGTTATGTAATTTTCCCGGTTAAGTTTTATCACTTCCAAATCATCAGAAAAGATACAAAAATAGTCCTACAGTTAAATAACACAAGCCAAAATGAAAATTACATTTCCTAAGGTCCTACGGTTACATGATACGTTAAAAGCCGAGAATATGAAACAGCAAAACCAGACTCTTTAACGCGCAACAGCGCACTTAGCACATCACGAAATGCTTCTAAAAGAAACCTCCACACATTTCGTGTGGAAGGTTCGGGATGGGATAGTGAGAAGTGCGGTTGCTCAATTCCGCAAGTTGCCAGTTAATGGAAATGAGTTCCTCGCTCATCTGTTGAATTTTTTGGATAAGTTCAGCTAAACATTGGGATGCAGCGAGGTTTATTTTAGTCAGTTGCTTGATTAGTTCATGCAGCTTGAAGAAATATTCTTGAGTCGTTGGTCTCGTGTTTCAGAACGCGGTTTCTTCGTAGGATTCTAGTTGGAACTTCCGTGACTTGATTCTTTCCTTTTTCAGATGTTTATAAACAGAAGTGAGTGTGATGAAGAATGGAACAAGTGTGGTATTTATATACAGGTTGTGGAAAGTGAACACGGGGGCGTGCTTGGCTAGGCACGACCCCGTGCTTGTCAGAATTCGTCTTAAATTCGACCTGCAACGTTCCAGAGTCGTCAGCGGAGATCGTGGAAAGAAATTTGTCAGAGACACGGCGGCGTGCTTGATGAGGCACGACCCCGTGCTTGTGCTTGTGAGATCCTAAAAATTGTTAAAAAGTAAGAAAAATTTATGTACAGGTGCCACGTTTAAGTTTTGGTCTTCGGCACGATCCTTCCCCACACTTAGTTTTCGTCGGGGCGGAGGTGTAATTCCTCCTAGGGAATTTTGGTTGGTCCATCGTTATACAGTTTCAAACGATGACCATTTACTTTGAGACTTAAACCTTCGTGGTTATAAATTTCAATGGCAACATTCAAAAACACGTTTTTTGATCGTATAAGGTCCAGACCAACGTGATTTCAATTTTCCGGGAAACAAACGTAAACGAGAGTTATACAATAAGATACGTTCTCCCACATGAAATCGTTTTGTGTTCTTTAATCGAGCGTCGTGGAATTTCCTTGTCTTTTCTTTGTAAACCCTAGCGTTTTCGTACGCTTGTTCTCTCAATTCCTCCAATTTGTGGATTTGTAGGAATCAATTCTTTCGCAAGGTCTGGCCCAGGTTTGTTACTTTAAGTGCCTAAAAATCCTTGTGCTCTAGTTCCACATGTAGATGACGACTTCCCATAAACTAGTTTAAACGGTGTTGTGCCGATGGGAGTCTTATAGGCTGTTTGAAAAGCCCATAATGCATCATCTAACTTGATAGACCAGTCCTTGTGGTTTTTACCTATAGTTTTATCAAGGATTCTTTTGATGCCTCGGTTAGTGACTTCAGCTTGCCCATTTGCTTGTGGATGGTAAGCAGTTGTAAAGCGATGGTGAACTCCATAACGCGCCATTACTCGTTCGAGCTAATTGTTACAAAAATGAGTTCCTCGGTCACTAATTAGAGCTTTGGGGGCACCGAAATGAGAAAAGTTTTTAAGGAATTTCACAACATTTCTGGCATCATTAGTAGGTAGGGCTTCAGCTTCAGCCATTTGGAGACGTAATCAACTGCTACCAAGATGTAACGATTGCCAAATGACACCGGGAATGGCCCCATGAAATCAATACCCTATATATCAAATATCTTGCATACTTGAACTGGTTTCTGAGGCATCTCATCCCATGTTGAGATAATGGTTACCTTTTGACATGCATCACAGCTGCGTAACATGTTGTGAGCATCTTTGAATATCGTGGGCCAGTAAAATCCAGAGTCAAATACTTTTTTGCTGTTAAGGTCGCTCCATGGTGTCCTCCGTGGGTCCTTCATGACAGTGCCTTAGAATTTGTCTTGCTTCTCTTCTGTATACGCATCTGCGAATGAGTTGGTCTGCACCGATTCTGAATAGATACGGGTCTTCCCAATAGTAATGTTTGATATCAGTAAAGAACTTCTTCTTTTGCTGATAAGTCATTCCTTGAGAAGGATTTCGCTTGCTAAGTAATTTGCAAAATCGGAAAAAGGATGTTCATCGATTGAGGATTGAATGTGCATAAGGAATCGTGAGGAAAGTTGTTGTTTATTATGGCTTCCTCAGTTTGTGAAGGACTTGAATCCGAGACGCGAGAGATGATCAGCCGCTAGATTTTCTGCTCCTTTCTTATCACGAATTTCGATGTCAAATTCTTGAAGCAGAAGGATCCAACGAATCAATCTCGCTTTGCATCTTGTTTGTTGAACAAATAGCGAAGGGCTGCATGATCGGTGTAAACAATTGTTTTTGAAAGGATGAGATAGAGCGGAATTTGTCAAACGCAAAAACTACCGCAAGAAGTTCTTTTTCGGTGGTGGTGTAGTTTTCTTGTGCGTCGTTTAGGGTTTTGCTCGCATAATGAATTGGATGAAATTTATTGTCTTTCCTTTGTCCTAATACGACTCCTACCGCGAAATCACTTGCGTCGCACATGAGTTCAAATGGTAGCGTTCAATCTGGGGAAACCATGATTGGAGGGTTTACCAGCCTCTCTTTAAGCAATTTGAATGCACTAATGCATTCGTTAGAAAATACGAATTGAGCGTCTTTCTCAAGAAGTTGAGTCATTGGTCGAGCGATTTTTGAGGAATCTTTGATGAAACGACGGTAGAATCCTGCATGACCTAGGAAACTTCTGATATCTTTCATAGTTGTAGGATGTGGAAGTTTAGAAATAGTGCCGACTTTGGCTTGATCAACTTCAAGCCCTGCTCGAGAGATTTTGTGTCCTAACACTATTCCTTCTGTAACCATGAAGTGGCACTTTTCCCAGTTTAAAACAAGGTTAGAATCTTCACATCTAACCAGCATCTTTTCCTGATTTTCAAGACATTTCTCAAATGAGTTTCCAAAGATGGAGAAATCATCCATGAAAACTTCCATTGAGTGTTCAATCATGTCATGAAAAATTGCTACCATGCATCTTTGAAATGTAGCAGGAGCATTACACAATCCAAAGGGCATTCGCCGATAAGCAAATGTGCCGTATGGACAGGTGAATGTCATGTTCTCTTGATCTTCGGGAGCAATAGGGATTTGAAATTAACCTGAGAAACCATCCAGCAAACAAGAACATTTTTTCAGATAATCGCTCAAGCATTTGGTCAATGAAAGGAAGAGGGAAGTGATCTTTCCTTGTGGCGTCATTGAGGTTGCGATAGTCTATGCAAACTCTCCATCCGGTAACCGTATGAGTGGGAATAAGCTCATTCTTCTTGTTAGTTACAACAATCATTCCTCCTTTCTTTGGAACAACTTGGACGGACTGACCCAAGATGAACCAGAAATAGGGTAGATCAAACCGGCATCTAGCAGTTTGATTACTTCTTTCTTCACCACCTCTTGCATGCTCGGGTTTAAATGTCTTTGAGTTTGGATGACGGATTTGAAGTTCTCCTCCATCAATATTTTATGAGTGCAAAAGGATGGATTGATTCCCTTGATGTCCATGATTTTCAATGCAATTGCTCGTTTTTGTGCCTTAAGCACATTGAGCAATTTGTTCTTCTTATCAATTAATAAGGCGGATGAGATTATGATAGGAAGTTGAGTTGTGTTTTCAAGAAAAGCGTATTCGAGATGAGATGGAAGTTCTTTGAGCTCTAAAACTGGAGGGTCATCTATAGAAGGTTTGGCTTTTGGTTCTAGGTCTTGCTCAATGATCTCAAATGCTTCTTGACGAAATGCTGTTTCATCAACTTCAAGTTCTTGAATGATTTGGTTCTCACAAATGGGTTTGGTGATTTGGACTACTATTAATTGAGTGTTGCAAGCTTCATTTTGAAGAGTTTTCTCCAAATGACAACTTATGATCGAATTGCAAGCATCAACGTAATAAAGTGAGTCATCATGATGTTGAGGGTGTTTCATGGATTTCCCTATATCAAAAGTTACTTCCTCCTCATCTACTCTAAGTGTGAGTTTGCCTGTACAAACATCAATAAGGGCTTGAGCAGTCGCTAAGAAAGGTCGACCTAGGATAAGTGGAACATTTTTGTCTTCATCCATGTCAAGGATCATAAAATCAACGGGGAATACAAACTTTTCAATTTTAACTAAGAGATTTTCAATGATGCCCCTCGGATATTTGACAGAACGGGCAGCTAACTGGATGCTCATACGGGTAGGTCTAGGTTCACCTAGCTTTAATTTTTTGAAAACCGCATAAGGCATAAGGTTAATGCTTGCACCTAAATCAGCTAACGCGTTACTGACAGAAAGATTTCCTATTAGGCAAGGTATAGTGAAACTTCCTGGATTAGTCATCTTTTGAGGTAGTTGTTTTGAAGAACTGCAGAGCATTCCTCATTCAAACTACTGTGTGATAACTCTTCCAGTTTCTTTTATTTGACAAGAATCCTTTTAGAAACTTAGCGTAGTTTGGCATTTGTGCTAAGGCCTCCACCAAAGG
This sequence comes from Flaveria trinervia, assembly GCA_025506515.1. NCBI lineage: Eukaryota > Viridiplantae > Streptophyta > Magnoliopsida > Asterales > Asteraceae > Flaveria > Flaveria trinervia. The sequence goes on from JACCIX010000036.1 coordinate 41,971, forward strand.
CAGATTGATGTGGAGTTGCTTGAACAACCCAAGGAATTTTCCGTATTGTGCCTCCATTATTTGTTGTCTCAAATGACCTGGATATGGAGGTGGTGGAACATAAGGTGTCGGTGGAACGTATTCCTTGACTGGTTCTTCAATAACAACAGGTTGCTTTTGCTTATCACTCGCATTACTTGGAGTTTCAGTTTCTACCTCTTCAAGGATGGGTTGTAATGCAGGTGCATCACCTTGAGTGGTTTTGCCACTCCTGGTGGTGATGGCTTTGACTTGAGCATTAGGGTTTGTTACTGTGTTGTTGGGCAAAGCTCCTTGAGGTCTTTCAGATTGTGCTATTTGACCTACTTGGTGCTCTATGGTTTGCAATGATGCTTTGTTGCTTTTGATGTCAGCTTTGTTTCTTTGGAACCTCTCCTCATTTCTTTGATCAGATTTCCCGATGTACTCATCTGTGGCTTGTGTGGTTAATAACAACTACTGCAATAAGTCTTCCATTGATGATGCTCCACAGTCTTGGTTACTACTACTTGGACCTTGGTATGGTGGTTTCTGTTGTTGGTAAGGTGGCCTTCGGTTGAATCCAGACGATTGTTTGTTATTACCAACATCTCTGTAATTCGAGTTGCTTCTCCAATTTGAGTTGTTGTTGTATGAGTTGTTTGGCCTCCTACGTAGTCAACATCTTCAACCATCATAATGCCTTGTGGGCATTCGTTGGTCTTGTGAATTTCCACATGTGTCGCATCGTGTTGGAGTTTTCCTTAGCTCGCTTTGCAATTGTTTGAATTTTTTGGTTAGAGTTTCTAATTGGGCTGCAATTAGGGTTTCAGAGTCTACTTGATGAATACCTTTAGAACTAGGTTTGGTTCTTAAGGGATTGTAAGCAAAGCTCTTCTTAGCTGCTCTTTCTAAGGTTTGGTATACTTCTGTTGGCATGACACTTCCAAAATCTCCTCCCGCACTTTGGTCTACCGCTTGCTTGTGGGCTCCGCCGATTGCATCGTAAAAGGTTTGACACTGCAGCCACAGATCAAGTCCGTGATGTGGGCATCTCCAAAGGAGAATTTTATATCTCTCCCATGCTACGTGTAATGATTCATCATCGTCTAGGCGAAAACTTGTGATGCTGCTTCTTAGTTTGGCAGTGTGATCGGGTGGAAAGTATTTCAAAAGGAATTGTTTAGCCATTTCCGCCCACGTGGTGATGAAACTAGGCGGAAGTGAATCCAGCCAATCGATGGCTCGGCCTCGAAGTGAAAATGGAAAAAGTCTTAGTCGAATGGCGTCTTCTAAACAGTTATTGATTTTGAAGGTAGCACCGATATGAAGGAATCGTGATATGTGAGCATTAGGATCTTCGTCTTGTAACCCATGGAACTGAACAGAGTTTTCTACGAGTTGGATAATACTAGACTTAATCTCAAAATTGTTGGCCGCTATTGCTAGTTGGACAACACTAGACTCATAACCATCTATTGACGGTGTGGCATAGTGTGTCATCTTCATTTCCGTCTTGGTTAGCCTTGTCTTCTCGGATGATGTATCTTCCAAAATGTATTCTTCAATGACTGGTGCTGCTTGTTGTGATCTTTTGCGCAATCTTTGACGGAAAAGTCGTTCGGGTTCTGTAAGAGGCGGAATAAGTTCAGAACTAGACGAGTCGGATATACACTAACTTAAAGAAGCATAAACTTACTAAGGCTTAAAATGAATCAGGCAAAAGTAACTAAACTAACTAGGGCAAACTACCTAAAAATAAAAATGAAGTTTAAACAAAAATATATTAACAAGTTATATACAAGATAGTCAAAAGTTTGGTTTGTCTTTCAAACTGCTGTGTGTCCCCGACAACGGGGCGAAAAACTTGATGGGTGTACAGATAGTATATATATTTTTGATAAGATTTATTGCATAGATTCAGTTTTAATTGGTTATTTATAATACTAAACCACACACACAAAAGGCAGTGTACCTGTCGTGTGGTAATATAGTGTTGGTAAGAACCGAGTATTAATCCGTGGACACACTAGCCTACTCAACAAACTTGACGTTTGACTATCAAATTTGGTTTTTGTTGAATAAAATGATAATTTGCATTGGAAAGATTTTTAGGATTTAAAAATAAACAATAATAGAAGAAAGTAAACTAAGAATTGAAGCGTTTGGATTTAAAACCAGGGAATAAAAGTTATCATCCTAATTAGATTACACTTATGTAACCGTGATGAATTGGTGGTGTGATTTAAAGATATGGATTAATGTAATTGTTAATGTTTATAAAGATGAGCTGGCACGATTTCTCGTCTATCTTGCTGCCGTAGTGACTTTATCCTGTCAGGCTGAGTTTTACTGCTCAGATCAAAGCCCTAGTAATGTAGGTAAATCTTTTATGACCTATTGACATACGATTTCTGAAAACAGAACTTAATTTTAAAAAGAGAGTTGATCAGGCTCCTTCCTAACATACCATTAATTTTAGAAACCGTAACAATTACTGAAGTTTCCGAACAAATAAAGGGAACCCGCAAATGATCAGAAAGTTAAAGTGATATGATTTCTAATAACCATTTCTAGTTCATTAGCCATGGATTTATTATGAAGATGGTTTTCACAATGAAAGTTAATCATATGGTTTTTCAACTTCGTATGACGATCACAATCACAAACCATCAATTTATAACTTTCCGTCCAAATGTAGATGCTACCCATCAATAGTTTTCCCAAGACCACCATAACATTAACATAATATTTATCACACCATTAGTTCATCACAAATTACATAAGTTTCATCCGATTAGGATGATAAAAAGAGTTTAGCTCATAATGAGCTTGAACAAAAACATATAACAAAGAAGATAGATATGTAATCATCGGTGAAATGGAACAATCAAACCGATAATCCATAATGGATGGCGTTTGGATGATCCCGAGCTTCTTCCAAGTGTTGTATGCACCTCCGAAGCCTCCAAATGACCTTGAAGTCTTGATTCCCGAGAGAGTTCTGCAGAGTAACTCTCCCACCAAAGCTTGCCAAAAATAGCGAGCTTAGGCTTCTATTTATAGGCTCTTTGGAGTATTTAAGCATGGCCCCGTGCTAGTACAGTGCTTACGAAAGTAGGCCGGCTCGTACATGCAGGTTGTGTCAGGCACGGACCTGTGCTAAATGGGGCACGACCCCGTGTCCACTTTTAGGGAACAGTACTTTTGTCCTTGTCAGATGTCCAAACCCTGGGGTGTGTTAATTTAGCACGGGGGTGTGTTTCTAGCAAAGCATGAGGTGTGCTTAAAGAGGCACGACCCCATGCTTGGACTCCAAAGCTCGGATTATTTCAATTTCTTGCTAAATATGCTTCTTTTGTCCATCTTGCCCTTTTAAATACCTGAAAACACAATTTAACACAATTTAATGTATAATTTGGAGCACATCAGTCCTGTACAAGTTGTTCCCAAGAATGGGGGGATGACAGTGGTGACTAATGAGAAGACGAGTTGTTTCCGACGAGGACAGTCACTAGGTGGCAAGTTTGCATTGATTATCGTAAATTGAATGATGCCACGAGGAAGGACTATTTCCCGCTTCCTTTTATTGATAAGATGTTGGAGCGTTTGTCAGGGCAACAGTTCTACTGTTTCCTTGATGGCTTTTCAGGTTATTTCTAGATCCCCGTCGCTTTAGAGGATTAGTAAAGACGACCTTTATGTGCCTATATGGCACCTTTGCATATTTCCTCATGCCGTTTGGGTTTCTAACGTGTGACATCCATCACCTAAAGGTTCATCAATTAACGTGGTTTTCGTTAACTTTCCCTTGATCGTTCATTCCTCATCTTTATTAACTGTTCGTGTGGATATCATACTTGTTTTACCATCTTTATGCTAGTGCTAACGTCAAAACGTTTGCCATCTTTAAAACTCTTACAAATTTCATCACCATTATCACTAAATATACTGATTTTATATAGTATTATTGTCATTAATAAAACCATTTTAAGTTATCAATTATCAATAAATACATTTTTATCATCAATATAACTAACCTATTAACGTCATTTTCAATCGAAACAAATTTGGGAAACTCGGGGGCTAAGTGCAGGGACCAAATGTGACAATTTGCAAACTAGGGCTGGGTATATAACTCCATTTCCAGCCCTAGCCTTCATTCTTCATCTTCTTCTTCTTCTTCATTCTCTTCTTCACTTTCATCTTCTTCCTTGCACCAAAACCGCCCCCGTTTGGCCCCGTTTTCATCGTCTAGACTCGACTACAACCGAGTCTACTCCATTCTTGCAGGTAGACGACCTTGGTCGTCCCTTCTCTTGCTTGTTTACTGCTGTTCATTTAGGGTTTCGGGTGTTCGGGTCCAACCCAAACACATGTGGTCGCGTGGGTGTGTGTGATGTCTTTCTACGTGTTCTTCTTGTTTGTGTATGTTAGTAGAGTGTTTCTGGAAGTCCTTGTGGTGTAAAATCACATGCACGGAGCAGCCGGAGGCTGCTTTGCACTTCTGCAGTCACGAATCTGCCATTCTGGCGAATGGGTTTGTCATCCGACTGAGCCGTGCGACTAGGTGAGTCGTGCGACTGTCTCATTCGTGCGACTGAGTTGTGCGACTGGGTATGTCGTGCGACTGGGTATGTCGTGTGACTGAGTCGTGCAATCGAATGAATGCATGCGATTGATTCAATGCGGATGAGTGTATGTGTGCGATTGAGTCAATGCGGATGTGTGTATGCATGTGATTGAGTCTACGACCGAATGAATGTGTGCGATTGTGCGTGTATCGCACGACTGAAGGCCAATCGTACGAATGAAGGTTCAATCGTACGGATGAAGCTGATTCGTATGAATGAAGGTTGATTTGCGCGTATGGAGGTTGAGTCGTGCAATTGAGTGCTGTGTGGAACGACTGAATGTCATTCGTGCGAATGATGGTTCAATCGTACGAATGAAGCTGATTCGTACGATTGAGGGTTGATTCGTGCGAGTGGAGTATTGAGTTGTGCGTCTGGTCCTGTTGTGCGACTGAAGTTGTTGTGTGTGTGTGAATTCCTTCTCGTATGTCATGTGCTGATAACGTAACATCAACACAATTGTTATTGCTCGACCACAACGATTAAAGTCAACGCTATCAAGGCTACAAGTACTATTCCAATCAAATCAAACTAACATTTTACAATTATCAACAACCCATTTGTGACTACTAGTATTTAACAAATACTTCTCTTATAACAATGGATCTTTTACCCAATACCACCGGCAATGGTGATGGTTTCTAGTACTTGGATCTACATAAGATCTAATACATGTGTCAGCTTGTGTGTGTTACACGTGACCAAACCGATACAACCTGAATCGACTGAACATTACTATATACTTTTTAACATATCATTAATGCTTAACGATAACTGTCAATAGGTGTTTGACCGTTCATTACATACAACATTTGGGGAACTGTGAATCATTCGTACGTACCACTTAACATGTGAGTTTCGTGGCCCTTTTTTATGCTTATAGAACTTTTCAATCATTTAGAAACATGGGGGAAAAGTATGCTCACCCGTTTTCTATGTTGTACAACTTACATACAATTTACATACTGGGAATCAACATGATACTGTTTGTGAGTACTTATCTCATACATGCTTGGGTCTGCTGTGTGGTTCTTTCTTTACAACCTTTTAATTTCAGTGTGGGAACCGACGGATAGGTATTGGTAGTACTACTGGTTGACACCCCCACCCTTGTTGTTGGTATACTAGTTAGTACCAACAGTAGCTAGGAATGGGCCTTGGGTTAATATATTCTGACAAGATTTCTATGTGTACGTCATTAGGTTTGGTTGTAAAGCTCATGTCATGTGATTTTGCTTACTTATAATTGTACACACGGTATTCCGCAACAATTACTATACAACATCATTACTTATTTACAATATAAACCTGCGAGCTCACCAACAATTTTGTTGACCATTTTGAGCATATCTTTTCAGGTGATCATGCTAATTGAAGATCTAGGTGTGCTTCCTTAGTGGAGACCCTAGGATGCATTTTGAGACTAAACATTGTCCTTTGGAACCTTGTTGTAGTTGCTGTAAACAACATCTTACTTTTGAGACTTGTTCCCGGGTTGTGGGATATACATTACAATGTTATCTTCTTGTTTTTGTGAATCATGTATCATGTTATGCTTATGGCTATGTTGTCGTGAAAATGACTAAACACGACACAAGTCTCCTTTGTGTCGGGTGTCGTCATGACACGCTTTGTCATCATTACTTATATTGCATCTCTATTGTTTACCATGTGTTATGACGATCCCGTCTCGTTACATCCCCGTGTTTCCGCTTTTAGCGGGGGTGTGACAGACTGGTATCAGAGCCATTGGTTATAAAGAATTAGGCAATTCACTTGACCTCTACTATAACTTAGGAACCTTTATGTAGATTTGCATGCTAGGGTTGTGAGCATTTTATATCTCGTGTATGTGTTCCTTTTTGCTTGATTCGTTTATCTATCTGCCTTGTGATCTTTTTACCCTATGAGAGAGCCCTTGTGCTCACTCCTTATGGGATGCTTCTATTGGATCTTCCGTTCCCTCTACGCCCCGAGTTGGTTTATCAAACCCGGGTATTAAACCCGAAGAGATCTCCACAGATCATGCTATTGCACTTGACCATGGACACTAGGATTTACCCTGAGGAGGTTATGTTTGAAACCCCGAAAGAGGGGAGATAGACAATCTTCGCTAGACTAACGTGATTATATGCATGGGTTTGCTATTATTATGATGGATTCTTGTTGGAACATTACCAATTCATGGTGTGAGAACTAGATGACTTGTATGTGATGTGTGGTAACAACAAGTGTGATATTAACTTAGAATGATGGACTTTAATGAGTAGTATGGTTAATATGCTTTGAATTGGTTAAAGCTTATGTGTTTACTACTTTCACGATTTGAAAATGCCGCCTCGGAGAGTTACCCGCAACAAAAGTGGCAGAAGTGAAGCCTCGAGGGCCAGAGGTAGAGGGAGAGCACCAAGAACAAATGATGGCCCAGCCAGCGACAATCTGGGAACAGGAAACACTGATGTGGCAGCTCTCTGATCGCTCAACAGCTGGCAGCACTGATCTCGACTATTGTGACCCAAGTGAGCGATGCTCTTCAAATCACCACCCCACGGGGATGGTGGAAATGATAATGAGGATAATGGGAACCTGACTGGGAAAGAGAGTAACCAGGAGACCGGGAATGGTGGTACAGCCGGTAATGAGACCGGGGTTGTTAATGCTAGAAGGGGGTGTTTGTACAAGGTGTTTGTAGCGTGCAAACCGAAAGAGTTTGATGGAAAGGGTGGAGCGATAGCCCTGACCAGCTGGCTTGAGAAAATGGAGGCGGTGATCGATATCAGCGAGTGCCTCGACAGCCAGAAAATAAAGTATGCCACGTGCTCACTACAGGGCAAGGCACTAACTTGGTGGAACACTAAGATACAGGCTAGGGGAAGAGAATCAGCGATGCAGATGTCATGGGATGAGTTTAAAGCACTGATCACTGAAGAATACTGCCCCCTCAATGAGATGCAGAAACTAGAGCATGAATTCTGGAATCATGGTATGGTGGGGGCTGGGCATGCCGCTTACACTGATCGTTTTCATGAGTTAGAAAGATTGGCTCCACATCTGGTTACTCCGGAATCAAAGAGGATCGAGAGGTACATTTAGGGACTTGCGCCTCAAATCCGACCGATAGTAATAGCAGTTGCTCCTCTTACGATTTATAGCGCAATTCTGAAGGCTAGCGCTCTAACTGATGAGATGGTGAGAACAGGAGTATTGGGAAGGGGAGTAGAGAAAAGAAAGGATGTTGGGGAAACGAGCTGGTCGAGTGCCGGGAGATTTGAAAAAAGGGCCAAGACAACCAAATACTTTGTGGCCGTAACACAAGGCAAGAGAGAATATGTTGGGCCGCACCCGAAATATGATAGGTGCAACTTCCATCATCCCCCAGCAATGTCGTGCGGGTGTGCGTGAACTGTAGACGCCCAGGGCATCTAGCAAAAGACTGCAGAACGGCGCCGAATCTGGTGGCTCCGGTCAACGCGGTTAACCCTGCTTGAAATGCTAGAGGCTGTTATGAGTGTGGAAGCCCCGATCACTATAGAAACATGTGCCCCAGACTGAATCGGGCGCCAGGTCAACAAGGAAACAACCAGCAACCGGTGATGGTCATAGCTGGAAATCAAGGCCCGACAAATCAAGGGAATACAGCTCGGGGACGTGCATTCATCATTGGAGCCAACGATGCCCGTCAGGACCTGAATGTTGTCACGGGTACGCACTTACTCAATAATCACTTCGCATCTATATTATTTGATACTAGAGCAGACAATAGTTTTATATCTTTTGAGTTTGTGTAATTGCTTGATTTGAGTCCTAGTAGACTAGAAACTAGCTACTCCATAGAAATGGCCAATGGTAGGGTTGTTCAGGCTGATGAAATAATTAGAAAGTGCTTGTTGATATTGGAGGACCATGCCTTCGATATAGACTTGATACCCTTTGATTTAGGAAGTTTCGATGTGATTGTGGGAATGGATTGGTTATCAAAACATGGAGCTGAGATTGTTTGTCGGGACAAAGTAGTACGAATCCCCATGCCAGATAGGGAGGTACTCAGAGTTCAAGGAGAAAGACCGGGAAGAAACCTAAAGCTTATCTCCTGCATGAAAGCATGCCGAAGTTTATGAAAACAGTGCTACGCTTTTCTAGCTGATGTGGTAGAAAAGAAGGAAGAAGAGAGGAAATTGGTAGATATTCCGGTAGTACGGGACTACCCAGATGTATTTCCTGATGACATGTCTGGTTTACCTCCTCCACGACAGGTGGAATTTCGTATAGAGTTGGTTCCTGGAGCTACACCGGTAGCAAAGACACCATACCGGTTAGCGTCGTCTGAAATGCAAGAATTATCTAGTCAGTTACAGGAACTACTAGAGAAGGGTTTTATTCGGCCAAGTCACTCACCATGGGAGCACCGGTGTTATTTGTCAAAAAGGACGGGTTGTTTCGAATTGTATCGATTACCTTGAGTTGAACAAGTTAACTGTGAAGAATCGGTATCCTCTCCCCAGGATCGACGATCTGTTTGAACAGCTACAAAGAGCTTCGTATTTCTCCAAGACCGACCTTCGTTCTGAATATCATCAACTAAGGGTTTTCAAGGAGGACATATCGAAAACAACGTTTAGAACTCGTTATGGGCACTATGAGTTCTTAGTCATGCCATTTGGGCTGACTAACGCACCAATTGTGTTTATGGACCTAATGAATTGGGTGTGTAAACCTTACTTGGATAAGTTTGTGGTCGTATTCATAGACGATATACTTATTTACTCCCGATCGAAAGAGGATCACGAAGAACACCTTCGGGCAATTCTGGAGCTGTTACGGGAAGAGAAACTTTTTACCAAGTTCTCGAAGTGTGAATTCTGGTTGCGGGAAGTGAAGTTTTTAGGTCATGTGGTTAACGAGGATGGGATTCATGTAGACCCCAACAAGATCGAAGTGGTGAAGAAAGGGGATACACACAGACACCTTTAGAGATACGGCAATTCTTAGGATTGGCCGGATACTATTGTCGTTTCATCGCGAATTTTTCGAAGATCGCTCTACCGTTAACGCTGTTGACTCAGAAAGACAAGAAGTTTGATTGGGGACATGCACAAGAACAAGCATTCCAAACATTGAAAGAGAGGTTGTGCAACGCACCGATATTGTCCCTCCCAGACGAAACTTACGATTTTGTGGTATACTGCGATGCTTCACATCAAGGATTGGGATGTGTACTAATGCAGAAGGATAAGGTGATTGCCTACGCTTTGCGACAACTTAAGTTGCACGAAAAGAACTATAAAACCCATGATTTGGAGTTGGGCGCTGTAGTATTTGCACTTAAGATATGGAGGCATTACCTGTATGGAACCAAATGCATCATCTACGCTGATCATAAGAGTCTGCAATATGTCCTGGATCAGAAGAAGCTTAATATGCGTCAACGACGTTGGGTAGAGCTTTTGAGTGACTACGATTGTGAAATCCAGTATCATCCAGGGAAAGCCAACGTGGTGGCTGATGCTTTAAGCCGCAAAGAACGCGCAAAACCACTACGTGCTCGAGCGTTGGGATTGACTATTCAAACGAATTTGAAAGCTCAGTTCCAAATTGCACAAAGTGAGGCGTTGAAAGAAGAAAACTTTGCGGGAGAAGAATTCCGAGGGTTGGATAAACAAATGATTTGCAAGGATGATGGTATACAGTACTTCATAGATCGTATATGGGTACCCAGATGGGGAGGTGTACGTACCTTGGTCTTGGATGAAGCGCACAAGACACGATATTCTATTTATCCTAGTGCAGACAAGATGTACCACGATCTTAAGGATCTGTACTGGTGGCCAGGCATAAAGAAAGACATTGCTATGTACGTAAGCAGATGCTTGACATGCTCGAAAGTTAAAGCTGAACATGAGAAACCATCGGGATTATTACAGCAAACTGAAATTCCCGAGTGGAAATGGGAGAACATAGTTATGAATTTTATTACGAAACTCCCTAAACGAGTAGCGGGCATGACTCGATATGGGTCGTAGTGGATCGGATGATGAAGTCAGCTCATTTCTTGCCGATCCGAGAAGACTACAAAATGGATAAATTGGCGAGATTGTACACAAAAGAGGTCGTGAAAAGACACGGAGTACCGGTGTCAGTCATATCCAACCGTGACAGCCGATTTGCTTCATGATTTTGGCAGACACTACAGAAAGCGATGGGCACTCGATTAGATATGAGTACTGCCTATCACCCATAGATAGATGGCCAAAGTGAACAAAATATACAAATGTTGGAAGACATGCTGAGGGTGTGTGTAATCAACTTTGGAGGTGGTTGGGATGCTCATTTACCAATGATTGATTTCTCTTACAACAACAACTACCATACTAGTATTGGGTGTGCTTCGTTCGAAGCGTTGTATGGAAGGAAATGTAGATCACCCGTTTGTTGGGCCGAGATTGGTGAAAGTCAGTTAAGAGGCCCAGAGATCATTCAAGAAACAACCAACAAGATTTCCCAAATCAAAGATAGACTACAAGCTGCTAGAGATCGCCAAAAGAGCTATGCCGACAACCGTGGGAAACTCTAGAATATAACATTGGAGATCATGTTTTACTCAAAGTATCTCCTTGGAAAGGAATTGTTCAGTTTGGAAAGAAAGGGAAGTTAGCCCCAAGATACGTAGGACCATTCGAGATTACAAAAAGAATTGGTCCAGTGGCTTACCGATTAAGGTTACCACAAGAACTCAGCGGCATACATGATACTTTCCACGTGTCGAACCTCAAGAAGTGTTTAGCTGACGAATCACTTCACGTACCTATTGAGGACATCAAGATTGACGAAAAGCTTTATTTTGTTGAGGAACCCATTAAGATCATGGATCGAAAGGTCAAGCAATTGAAGTGCAGTAGAATACCAATTGTTCGCGTGAGATGGAATTTAAAATGAGAGTCAGAGTTTACATGGGAATAGGAAGACCAAATGAAACTTAAATATCCACATCTATTCGAGGATGACACTCTTGGACCTAACTCCAGCTGAATTTCGGGACGAAATTCTCTCAACTGGGGGATACTGTGACATCCATCACCTAAAGGTCCGTTAATTAACATGGTTTTCATTAACTTTCCCTTGATCGTTCATTCCTCATCTTTATTAACTGTTCATGTGGATATCATACTTTTTTTTTACCATCTTTATGCTTGTGCTATCTCAAAACGTTTGCCATCTTTAAAACTTTTAGAAATTTCATCACCGTTATCACTAAATATACCGATTCTATATAGTATTATTGTCATTAATAAAACCATTTTAAGTTATCAATCATGAATAAGTACATTTTTATCATCAATATAACTAACCTATTAACGTCGTTTTCAATCGAAACAAATTTGGGAAACTCGGGAGCTAAGTGCAGGGACCAAATGTGACAATTTGCAAACTAGGGTTGGGTATATAAACTCTATTTCCAGCCCTAGCCTTCATTCTTCATCTTCTTCTTCTTCATTCTCTTCTTCACTTTGATCTTCTTCCTTGCACCAAAACCGCCCCGTTTGGCCCCGTTTTCATCGTCTAGACTTCGACTACAACCGAGTGTACTCCATTCTTGCAGGTAGACGACCTTGGTCATCCCTTCTCTTGCTTGTTTACTGCTGTCCATTTAGGGTTTCGGGTACTTGGGTCCAACCCGAACACATGTGTTCGTGTGGGTGTGTGTGATGTCTTTCTGCGTGTTCTTCTTGTTTATGTATGTTAGTAAAATGTTTCTAGAATTCCTTGTGGTGTAAACCCGTGCATGTAGCAGCCGGAGGCTACTCTGCACTTCTGCAGTCGCGAATTTGCCATTCTGGCGAGTGGGTCTGTCATGCGACTGAGCTGTGCGACTGGGTGAGTCGTGCGACTGAGTCGTGCGACTGAGTCGTGCGACTGTGTCATTCGGACGACTGAGTTGTGTGACTGGGTATGTCATGCGACTGAGTCGTGCCATCGAATGAATGCATGTGATTGAGTCAATGCGGATGAGTGTATGTGTGCAATTGAGTCAATGCGGATGAGTTTATGCATGCGATTGAGTCTGCGACCGAATGAATGTGTGCGATTATGCGTGTATCACACGACTGAAGGCCAATCGTCGAATGAAGGTTTAATCATACGAATGAAGGTTGATTTGCGCATATGGAGGTTGAGTCGTGCGATTGATTGCTGTGTGGTACGACTGAATGCCAGTCATGCGAATGAAGGTTTAATCGTACGAATGCAGCTGATTCTTACGATTGAGGGTTGATTCGTGCGAATGGAGTGTTGAGTTGTGTGTCTGGTCCTGTTGTGCGACTGAAGTTGTTGTGTGTGCATGAATTCCTTCTCGTATGTCGTGTGATGATAAGGTAACATCAACACAATTGTCATTGTTCGACCACAAAGATTAAAGTCAACGCTATCAAGGCTACAAGTACTATTCCAAATCAAATCAACCTAACATTTTACAATTATCAACAACCCATTTATGACTACTAATATTTAACAAATACTTCTCTTATAGCAATGGATCTTTTACCCAATACCACCGGTAATGGTGACGGTTTCTTGTACTTGGATCTACATAAGATCTAATACGTGTGTCAACTTGTGTGTGTTACACGTGACCGAACCAATACAACCCAATCGACTGAACATTACTATATACTTTTTAACATATCATTAATGCATAATGATAACTGTGAATAGGTGTTTGACCGTTCATTACATACAACATTTGGGGAACTTTGAATCATTCATACTTACCATTTAACATGTGAGTTTCGTGGCCCCTTTTTATGCTTATACAACTTTTCAATCATTTAGAAACATGGGGGAAAAGTATGCTCACCCGTTTTCTATGCTGTAAAACTTACATACAATTTACATATTGGGAATCAACGTGATACTATATTGTGAGTACTTATCTGATACATGCTTGGGTCTGCTGTGTGGTTCTTTCTTTACAACCATTTAATTCCAGTGTGGGATCCAATGGATAGGTATTGGTAGTACTATTGGGTTGACATCCCACCCTTATTATTGGTATACTAGTTAGTACCAACAGTAGCCAGGAATGGGCCTTGGGTTAATATATTCCGACAAGATTTCTGTGTTTACGTCGTTAGGTTTGGTTGTAAAGCTCATGTCATGTGATTTTGCTTACTTATAACTGTATACACGGTATTCCGCAATAATTACTATACAACATCAATTACTTATTTACAATATAAACCTGCGAGCTCACCAACAATTTTGTTGACCATTTTGAGCATATCTTTTCAGGTGATCATGCTAATTGAAGATCTAGGTGTGCTTCCTTAGTGGAGACCCTAGGATGCATTTTGAGACTAAACATTGTCCTTTGGAACCTTGTTGTAGTTGTTGTAAACAACATCTTACTTTTGATACTTGTTCTTGTTTATGTGAATCATGTATCATGTATCATGTTATGCTTATGGCTATGTTGTCGTGAAAATGACTAAACACAACACAAGTCTCCTTTGTGTCGGGTGTCATCATGACACCCTTTGTCATCATTACTTATATTGCATCTCTATTGTTTACCATGTGTTATGACGATCCCGTCTTGTTACATCCCCGTGTTTCCTCTTTTAGCAGGGGTGTGACAGACTGGTATTAGAGCCATTGGTTATAGAGAATTAGGCAATTAACTTGACCTAGACTATAACTTAGGAACCTTCATGTAGATTTGCATGCTAGGGTTGTGAGCATTTTATATCTCGTGTATGTGTTCCTCTTTGCTTGATTTGTTTATCTATCTGCCTTGTGATCTTTTCACCCTATGAGAGAGCCCTTGTGCTCACTCCTTATGGGATGCTTCTATTGGATCTTCCGTTCCCTCTACGCGCCGAGTTGGTTTATCAAACCCGGGTATTAAACCCGAAGAGATCTCCACAGATCATGCTATTGCACTTGACCACGGACACTAGGATTTACCCTGAGGAGGTTATGTTTGAAACCTCGAAAGAGGGGGAGATAGACAATCTTCGCTAGACTAACGTGATTATATGCATGGGTTTGCTATTGTTATGATGGATTACTGTTGGAACATTACCAATTCCTGGTGTGAGAACTAGATGACTTGTATGTGATGTGTGGTAACAACAAGTGTGATATTAACTTAGAATGCTGGACTTTCATGAGTAGTATGGTTAATATGCTTTGAATTGGTTAAAGCTTATGTGTTTACTACTTTTACGATTTGAAAATGCCGCTTCGAAGAGTTACCCGCAGCAAAAGTCACGGAAGTGAAGCCTCGAGGGGCAGAGGCAGAGGTAGAGCACCAAGAACAAATGATGGCCCAACCAGCGACAATCTGGGAACAGGAAACACTGACGTGGCAGCTCTTTTATCACTCAACAGCTGGCAGCACTGATCCCGACTATTGTGGCCCAAGTGAGCGATGCTCTTCAAAATCACCACCCCACGGGGATGGTGGCATTGATAATGAGGATAATGGGAACCTGAATGGGAAAGAGTAACCAAGAGACCGGGAATGGTGGTATAGCCGGTAATGAGACTGGGGTTGTTAATGCTAGAAGGGGGTGTTCGTACAAGGTTTTGTAGCCTGCAAACCAAAAGAGTTTGATGGAAAGGGTGGAGCGATAGCCCCACCCTTGTTGTTGGTATGCTCGCCATTTTCTATGCTGTACAACTTACATACTGGGAATCAATGTCATACTTTTTTGTGAGTACTTATCTGATACATGCTTGGGTCTGCTGTGTGGTTCTTTCTTTACAACCATTTAATTCCAGTGTGGGAATCGACGGATAGGTATTGGTAGTACTACTAGGTTGACACCCTCACCCTTGTTGTTGGTATACTAGTTAGTACCAATAGTAGCCAAGAACGAGCCTAGGGTGAATATATTCCGACAAGATTTCTGTGTGTACGTCGTTAGGTTTGGTTGTAAAGCTCACGTCATGTGATTTTGCTTACTTATAACTGTATACACGGTATTCCGTAATAATTACTATACAACATCAATTACTTATTTACAATTTAAACCTGCGAGCTCACCAACAATTTTGTCGACCATTCTGAGCATATCTTTTCAGGTGATCATGCTAATTGAAGATCTAGGTGTGCTGCCTTAGTGGAGACCCTAGGATGCATTTTGAGACTAAACATTGTCCTTTGGAACCTTGTTGTAGTTGCTTTAAACAACATCTTACTTTTGATACTTGTTTCCGGGTTGTGGGATATACATTACAATGTTATCTTCTTGTTTATGTGAATAATGTATCATGTTATGCTTATGGCTATGTTGTTGTGAAAATTGACTAAACACGACACAAGTCTCCTTTGTGTCGGGTGTCGTCATGACACGCTTTGTCATCATTACTTATATTGCATCTCTATTGTTTACCATGTTTTATGACGATCCCGTCTCGTTACATCCCCGTGTTTCCGCTTTTAGCGGGGGTGTGATATAACGCTCTAGCTACTTTTTAGCGGTGTAGGGTAGCTATATTTTAGGACATGATCGAGGACTCCATGGAGGTTTTCATAGATGACTTTTCTATGTTTGGGAGTTCCTTTGACTCATGTTTGGAGCATTTGGAGAAGATGTTGGCTCGATGTGAGGAAACTAACCTCATGCTAAATTGGGGAAAGTGTCACTTCATGGAAAAGAAGGGAATCGTTTTAGGGCACAAGATTTCACATGCAGGGCTTGAGGTTGATAAGGCGAAGATTGAGACTATTAGCAAGCTTCCGCTACCCACATCAATGAATTCTATTAGGAGTTTTTTAGGCCACGCTGGTTTGTATCGATGTTACATTAGAGATTTTTCTAAGATTGCGAGGCCGATGACGCAACTCCTAGAGAAAGATGTGCGAACTTTGTTTTCTGAAGAGTGTAAGAGTGCTTTTGAGCTTCTGAAGGAGAAGTTGGTGAATGCTCCAATTATGGTCGCCCCGGATTGGAGTTTACCTTTCGAGTTGATGTGCGATGCGAGTGACTATGTGATAGGAGCGATCTTAGGTCAGCGTAGGGACAAACATTTTCATCTGATCTATTACGTGAGTAAGACGCTCACAGATGCGCAAGAGCATTACACCATGACGGAGAAGGAGCTGTTAGCCGTAGTCTTTGCATTTGATAAGTTTAGATCTTACCACGTCCTTTCAAAGGCTATTGTTTACACGGATCATGCTACACTGAAGTATTTGTTTAGTAAGCAGAACGCTAAGCCACAATTGATACGATGGATTTTGCTGCTTAAGGAGTTTGACATCGAGATTAGAGATAAAAAAGGAGCAGAAAATGTAGCAACGGATCATTTGTCACGTTTAGAGGACTCCGGGTGTGAGAAGATTAGGGAGGACATGATTGATGATAACTTTCCTCATAAGACATTGATGTTTGTGAAAGCACAAGAAGAAGGTTTTCCATGGTTTGCAAGATCTGGCTAATTACTTAGCAACAGGGGTTCTGATAAGAGGCATGACACATAAGCAAAAGAAGAAATTCTTTGCTGATGTTAAGCATTACATCTGGGATGACCCCTACCTCTTCCGCATTGGAGCTGATTAGATCGTACGCAGGTGCATACATGGTGATGAGGCGAGGAGGATTTTGAGGCTTTGCCACTCAGGACCAACAGGTGGCCACTATGGAGCAAGTTTGACAGCGAAGAAGGTATTCAACGTAGGATTTTATTGGCCGACGATCTTTAAGGACACACATGAGTTTGTGAGGAGTTGTGACTCGTGTCAGAGAGTAGGAAATATCTCATCCCGGAATGAGATGCCACAGACTGCTATTCAGGCATGTGAGATTTTTGATTTGTGGGGCATTGATTTCATGGGTCCGTTTCCGCCATCTTGCGGGAACAAGTACATCCTAGTAGTCGTCGACTATGTTTCAAAGTGGGTGGAGGCTTAAACCTTGCCTATGAATGATGCTAGAGTTGTAGTGAGATTCATTAAGAAGCTATTTTCCCTCTTTGTTACCCCGAAAGCCCTGATTAGTGATCGAGGGACCCACTTCTGCAATGCGCAGATAGAGAAAGCCTTGCAACGGTATGGGGTCACCCATCGGCTAGCAACAGCTCATCATCCACAGAACAGTGGGCAAGTTGAGGTACGTAATATGGGTATCAAGTGGATTCTAGATAAAACGGTTGGATAAAAAATGCAAGGATTGCTCCGATAAGTTAGATGAGGCACTCTGGGCTATCCACACGTCATATAAGACACCAACCAGTTCTACATTGTTTCGGATGATTTATGGGAAAACATGTCATCTACCGGTGGAGTTGGAGCATCATGCATATTGGGCATTAAGGACAGTGAATTTAGATATGTCCACAGCTGGAGCGAATCGATTTCACTAGTTGCATGAGTTGGAGGAAATGAGTGATCATGCATACGTACATTCGACACTATACAAGGAACGTACGAAAGAATTACATGATCGACACCTGAAAGGCAATAAAGAATTCAAGTATGGGTATCAGGTGTTGCTGTACAATTCGCGATTATAAATGTTTCCGGGAAAATTAAAATCCCGATGGTAAGGACCATACATTGTGCGCGAGGTGTTTCCATACGGAACAATTGAAACCGACGAAAAGGACGGGGATAAGTTTAAGGTAAACGACCATCATTTGAAGCATTACATTAGGGGGCCGGTGATTGAGAACGAGGAAGAAGTGGTTGACCTCGCCCCCTGTAGGAACCTGATTGAGAGGTTCGAGTCTGGCTGACGACTTGTAAATAAACCAAGCACTTCCAGGAGGCAACCCGAGGGTTTGTTTTTATTTTTTTACATTTTATTTTTAATTTTTATTTTTAATTCGTCATACTGGATGCTTCCGTGTTTGTCTTTGATTTCAGGTTATTGCTCGGAGCTGAATGATCATTTGCTTGAGATTCTTCATCAAGTTATAGGTATGAGGATGACACGTACATTTTTAGTGAACCTTCTGTCATTACACACTACATATTAGGGGAGTTTTAGTTTTCCCATTTCTCGCACTTTTATTATCTTAATTGCTTATATCTATTTGCTCGAACATTAGGGACAATGTTTGATTTTAGTGTGGGGATGGGGTTAGTTGGTAAAACTGAAACATTCTGTATTTTGGTTTGATAATATTGTAAAATTTTGATGAATCCCTTAACTAAAAAAAGAAGAAGAAAAAAGGCACTAAGTACAACTCATCCACACATATAAACACGACTTACACGAATCATGATGTGATGCTGATTAGCGTTAACTAGTTAAACTTAGAGCATGATTAACTTTTCATGTTACATGATTAAGTTAACTTAACAAGCAGATTTAAAAAAATGGTATAGACATCTAATTAAGTGAGGTGAATTCAGAGATGATAAACGTGCAATTATCCACAACTTATACCATGATTACCTTTATTTTCATGTGAGATTGAGCCTTTATATCTTGGTTATTTGCATTTCACATGCATTTCTTTGTTTGAGTGTTCATATCACACGATCACATGCATTTTAGAACTTGTCAAGGTTATACGCGTCGAGACCATGAACGTTGAACTTGCACAGAAATGATAGAGGAAACTAGGATTTAGCCTTGTGTTTATCCTATGACTGCCCTACCCTAAAATTATCCACTAGTTAGCCATGTTGAGACATTTATTCATCGTTTCCTTCTATTTACACCAATGTTAAACCTACTCTTTGTTCATTTAAGCCCTTTTTTGTGTTAACCTGAGTGTTTTGGAAAATCCGGCTCAGCTAGTGTTTAAATTATGTGATTCAATTGTTAAAATTTGATTAGTAATCTCAAAAAAAATAAGAGAGAAAAATGAAAAAAAAGAGAGAAAAAAGTGAAAAAAATTGTCCCGAAAAAAAGTCATTTGCGTACTATGTTCATATTCAGGCTAGCGAAGTCGGATTTCTCTAACACCTTAGCCTTGTTTTTCCCTTGTTTTTTCCTACCCATCACCTTAGCCACGTTACAACCCATGTTAAGACCTACTTGATTTGTGAAAGTTTAATTGTTAGTTGGTGTAGATGTGATACCTTTACAAGCTTATAATAATGTCATGTGGTGATGATATTGAGAGTACCACAAATATAACTAGTACATTTCTTACTAGTCCACTAAACAAACAAAGAGGAGAGAATATTGTGAAGAGCTGTGGATTATTATATGTTTAAAGTCTTTAAATAAATAAGCTTAGTCAGGGCGTCTATTTTTTTTTTAAATCAGTCGCATTCGCTTGTTAAGTTGTATTTCTATTGATTGTGACTAAATAGTTAATTGTCTTTAGAAGAACGTTACACTAATTTGATTTTTCACTTACGCATTTAAACGTGTTGACGTTACATATGTCGTGGGATGAGTTTTGCTTAGGGACAAGCAAAGTTTAAATATGAGGATATTTGACGTGGTCTAAATTGTATATACGTTATCTAAATATTCCCTTCACTTTGAATAGGTTTTGGGATTCGATTTTATAAAAAACTTACTTCTAATTGGTTCATATTTAGATTTTGAATATATTAAGAGGCTGTGAGCAAAAATAATGAATTATACCAACAAATGAATCTTAAAAAATATATATTTTATTTATTATAGTTACTATTAAATTTCTTAAAAAATTTGTTTTATTAATTAATTGATGCTCACGTTAAAGATACATATGTTTTCAAAACCAAGTTGTAAATTCAATATATTATTGTATTTATTTAAATTAGATTTGGTTACTATGAATACAAAACTTTTACTAAAACATTGATTTAAATTGTGATGGATGTAGTGATTGACTTTGAAGTTTGAATAACCCAAAAGCCTGTACAATTCTCGAAGTAAAACAAATGTGCATCATCATATTAATATTAAGATTCTAATGGGCTAATGGCCTAGTCAAGAAAGAATTAACCTAACTTTTAAAAGAAGAAAAGAAACAAGCAACGAGCGATGACAGAAAGAAACAAAGAAAAGAAAAGAACATTCTTTTCCATT
Source organism: Flaveria trinervia (assembly GCA_025506515.1). Classification (NCBI taxonomy): domain Eukaryota; kingdom Viridiplantae; phylum Streptophyta; class Magnoliopsida; order Asterales; family Asteraceae; genus Flaveria; species Flaveria trinervia. Next base: position 62,582 of record JACCIX010000036.1, read on the forward strand.
CAACATGGAGCTTTGGAGTAAGATTAGTGAGCAAAATTAAAGTGGTGACCAAGACCGGAGAGCAATGATTGAAGCATACAAGTACTAAATATTATTCGGTTACGTTTCGTGACCAATTACTTTTCTTTGTTTCATTACTTGTCTCATTCATGTTTATTAAGTTTGCAACTTTATTATTGTTTATGATGTTTTCGAACATTATGAGTAGCTAACTTTTTAGTACTACCTAGGTTGGGTTGGAAATTAATATGTTTTGACTAAATATTTGGTTATGTTCTCGTATATTTGTTTATTAATCTTAGAACTTGATTATTGTTTCAATTAAATATGGCCCTGTGTATTGTTTTATACTTAAGAGTTATTTTCATGCTCGTGTATGTTTGATGTTGATTGATTACGTGACATCTATATTAGTTTTGCACATTAAAATTAATTACTTTGTGTATTTAATTTTATACTTTGATTAGAAATAATCTTAGGAGCATTGACTATAATTTTAATAGTATTTTTTTAATGTGCTACCTTATCTATTACCTAGGGGTGATAGATATTGCTTGAAACCTCCAACCCGTTGCCTGTTAGGTTTAGATTTCCCAAGAACGTGTTTTGTCTTTCATTTGCGGTGTTAGTGTTTAGGGTATTTAATTAGATTTAGTCAAGTTATTCTTTGTCTTAGGGTTAGAAAATATAATCTTAAAGACATTGTGGTAGAAAACCTAGGGGTGATCTTTCATTAGACATTGTAATAAACCTATCTACTGTCTTATACGTGTTTTTGGTTTTCTCAGGGAGCAGACTAGTTAACCTTAGATTCGTATTTTTAGATATAGCCATATGAGTCATTACCTTTATGTCATTACATGTTAGTTGGATCCTTGCCTAGGTAGTTATATCACATATTTGATTGTATTCAAGTTTCAAAGTTTGAATTCTTATTTGTTTATTTCTTCCGTCGTGTTTCAATTAATTAATTTTAGTTAAATTGTTTGTTTTGTTTATTAATATTAATTACTTAAAATAATTAAATTAATTAGGTTAGAAGTCGATAAAGGTTTAGTAATGAAAGCTGCCAAACGTGTCTCTAGGGTTCGATATCCGGACTTACCTAACCTTTATTATATCACGACCGGTACACTTGCCGTTTGTGTGAAGATTAGTTAGAAATTTCCAAATTTTAAAACTAATTTGTAAAAAATATTTTCATAATAACTTAATATATATATATATATATATATATATATATATTCACACATCATGATGTATTACATGTAAAAACCGGGACGACTCCCTCTTCCCTTAGGATCTTTAGTTTAGACGGATCGTTTTTTATGACAAGAGATGATACTAAAGAATCCAAACATTAGATATTTGAAGTGTGTATTTGAGATGTGATGAGGTACGAGATTAACAATATATTATTTTCAAGGTTAGGGACAGGTACAATATCAATATCATGTAATATGTTAACAAAAACTACTAAGATACCGGTCATATTAGAAGAAAATATATTAATATATTACATAACTTAAAAAATAATGGTTTTGAAATAAATGGTAAAGTTGTTGTTCTGTAACTATGAAATTCAAGGCATGGTAAACCACCTCACACAATGCGTAGAATAAGGTTATGTACATTAGATCGTAAAGAGATTCGGTCCCTACGAAAAACGAAGCACTGATAGGATTAAAGCACATGAACACACAATAGAAAAAAAAAACAATAAGAGGCTTGAGAGATTTATAGAGTTTCGGTCGCAGTGTCAACCTACGTGCTTTTGAGACAACTAAGTTCTTCCTTTTAATGAGTGATAATGATTACAAATACAAAATAATATATTTATAAGCTACAATTAGTGTTAATCTCTTTAGTTAACTATCTAACTAAACTAGACCCATTTACAACAAGGTTATTAAGTAAATGCTCAGGTGTTTGATGTGCTACTAGCTAGCGTGCTTTCTAATTTCATTCATGTATATTAGTATCTCATTAAGTAAGCATTTAAGTCTTTCCCATGCGTTTTATGTTTATTTTACTTGTGTTGTTGATTTCCGCTACACATGTAATTAAGCTTTATATTTTACATGTAGGTGTCTTAACGTATGTTTTTGTTAACTTATAAGTATATAAATTGTTATTTAAGATTATATATTTTATTATATGTTTCTTCTAGTGTTAAACCAACAAGGTTTTAGCAGTTGACAGTTTGGGTCCTTGAACTTTGTAATATTGACGCTTTTCACCCTAAAGTTTGGATTTTTGTACATTATTTGTTATGATGACACTTATGGTTTCTAAGTTAGGTTACTGAAATAAAAAACCTTATATGTTATTTAAATTTCCTTAACGGTTCTTTTGGCTTATTTTTAGAAATCGTTGGTTTGTGTTGCTTAAAACATGAATTATTACTTAGTAAATTACGGCTATCCGGAAAAGTATTCATATTTTATTTCCATCTTATAATATAAAATAGTCCTGAAATGTTAATATTAAGATCATAAGGTTTTTGTATCGGTTTTTGTATTGTAAGCGCATAATTGATCACGTATTGGACATGTGTTGTAAAATTAATTATAATAATTTAATTCCTTAAATTACTTCATGAAATATGATTATCGGTCATATATTACTAAGATGTTGTTTATTTTTTCTGCATGAGAACGTCTGCAGTCTGCGGACCATATCTGCAGACATCTGAAGTAGAAGATGTGGACCAAATGTCTACAGTTTGGAAGAAAAAGACTATTTGTTTTTTTAACATTTACAGAATGCTAAAATATTCTATATTTAAACTAAATCATCATCTATAATTGTAAATTAGTTTCCTAAGAACACCAATTTGGTGTAACACCCGGTTATTTATAAAGAAATAAAGAAAAAAATAAAGCAAATAAAAAGACAGAAAAGGAATTAAAACCCAGGTCTAGGGGTTAAAAGTGTCAAAATGACAAAAAAGTTTAAAAGTTGGTGATAAATGTGGTATGGCCGCCCATATGTCACACACTTCACAAAATTCTCGGATTTTTAGAGAGAGAGAGAGTAGCTAGAAGCAGAGAACTCTCGGTTTTGAAGAGAAACAAGAGGAAAAGTGCGAATTCAAGGTAAAAATTCAAGTTTTATGGTGTTCTTAACAGTCATGTCCTCGGGTTTGTGCTTATGTGTGTTTGCTTGTGTTCGGGTGTGTTTTTAGTGGGGTTTCTAGACGGTTGAACTCAATTGCAAACGAGTTTGGAAGACGCTATACTCAAGAGCTGCAAAGGTGAGTTCTAGAACCCCTCTTTTACTGATTTTTAACTGATTTTGGGGCTGGAGATGTATGAATTTATGTTTTTATAAACTAGGTTTTGGACCCGTATGTTTGACCGTGTGTATGTCGATGTTATGATGTGATGTATGGCTATGTTGATGCTTGATGATATATGATGGTGTTTCTGTGGCTTAGATTGTAAGATTTAAGCTTGGAACATGATTGATGGTGCTTGGGAACTAAGATCTTAAGTTTGGGTGCGAATAGGTTTAGAATGATTGCCTAAGTGTAGTTAATGCCGATGAATGTTAATGCGGATGGAAAGTCAATGCGGATGAGCATTGACTAAGTATGTGAAATGAAGATGAACATAGAGAGTCTATGCGGATGTACATAGAAAGTCAATGCAGATGAGCATTAATAGCCAAGGAAAGTCATTGCGGATAAACATAAAAAGTCAATGCGGATGAACATAGAAAGTCAATGCGGATGAACAGTCAATGCAGATGGACATTTTCCACTAAGTAAAAGAAATGCAGATGAGTAGTGGGAAATGCGGATGAAGTCAATGTGGATGGAACGTTTATGCGGATTAGCATTGACTAAGTATAACCAATGCGGATGAACAAAAGGCAAATGCGGATGAACTATAGCAAATGTGGATGAAGAAAGACAAATACGGATGAAGTGGAACAAATGCGGATGAAGTGGAACAAATGCGGATGAAGTGGAACAAATGCAGATGAACACTTAGAATAGTTTGACTTTCTGGGGAAAAGTGAGATTTAGGATTTGACTTGGGATGTTCCCGGGGGTTCATGTAAGCTAACTTTTGAGGTCATAGATGTTATGATGGGAATGATTTGATGAATGTTTGATGTTATGCATGAGGGTATGTATGATGTATGTGATGTATGTATGATGCCCTGTATGATGATCTTAACTGTGCATGCTGAGGTTCCTTATTATGATGTATGTTTATCTTTCCCGTGGCTTTACGTGTTATTATTATGAAAGAAATGATAAAGTATTATGTAACGTAAAGTGAAAGATAATAAAAGAGGAACATAATGATAGAATGCATGCATTAATGAAAGAGAAAGTATAGAAAGTCTTGCAAGCAAAATGTACAGAGGTGCACGACTCTAAAATGTCGTAAGCTCAACTATGTGTGGTTTAGCTAACCCGTAAGGATACACGTAGGGGTCCAGTCTTTGTGACTGACCAATGATATGGTACATGGTTTATAGTGATTACTCACCCCGGTGCTGGTGCCAGGCTATGTGCGTTATGGAAGTCATTTATGATCATCGGCCCAGTATCCGCTTTCTGCATACGTTTGGGGTGTAGTATACAGTTGGGATCTTTGTCGCTTGCCCCAGTGCTAGTGCCAGGCTATGTGCGTTATCGAAGTCATTTATGATCTTCGACCCAGTACCCGCTGTGTGCATACGTTTGGGGTATAGCTGATGTCACTGATCCAGAAAGAGATAAAAAGATACAGAGTTAATGAAAGAAAGTGATGAACAATAAAGAAGATAATAATGATATTATCTTTGTGTACGTATGATGTGTGATCATGCACGACGGTATAGTATGATTTAAAAGAACGTAAAGTATGTTTTATTTTAAAACTAGAACTCACTCAGCAACGTTGACTTTTTATGCATTTTCTAGTTGGCAGGTGAGCATTGCTAAGGATGGCGCGGGGCAGCTACTTGGCATTTTGGATGGCATTCTTTTGTTACTGTTGTTGCATTGTAATGCGAACGAACGATGTTTTGAAATGAACGCTTGTATTAATTTTCAAAAGCACTTGTAATGATATGAAAAATTATTTTTATGTTTCCGCTGTAATGTTTTGATGAATGTTAAATGTAAAGTATAGGTTTTATGTGCAATGATTTACCAGCTGTAAGCATCCCGGGATAGAAGCCTTACAAGTTGGTATCAGAGCCAAAGTTTAAGTGAAACAGGTAAATTTTCAAAATAAACCTAAATATAAACTGAAAATGGAACGAAAAGGGAAGGGATGCCAGTCCGAGTAGTTGCGTGCCATCATGTATTTTCTAAATGATTAACCGGTATTATGTGCGCATGTGATGTGGTTATGTGTTGCTGGTAGAATTAGATACTGATGTAGTCAGGATAGGTAATGCTTGGGGTATGAGAGTAAAGTAAGTGGCTAATCATAACTGGCCACTGTAATTATAGACTTACTATACTTGACTTAAATTGAGCTTTCCCCTTGAATGACCGTGTTGGTATTTGAATCTTTCAGCGTGTGTGTCAGGATGGCCAGTGGTAGATCATCTAAAGCTTCACGTGGTGGAGGACATGGTGCTGAACTACAAGTCACGAGAGGAAGGCCTAGAGCTGAAAAGGTGGTTCATAAAAAACCCAAGACCCCTCATCCAGAGGGTGGTGATGAGAGGGCTAACTTAAGAGCCTCAGTGAAGGAGGCGGTTGTGGAGGAAGTGCATCAGGTCATGCAGACGATCCTACCGTCTGTGGTGACCGAAGTGATAAAGGCTATACGAGAAGTGGAAAGAAAGGAGAGGAATCGGTCTTCGGGAGGACGAGAGCAACTAGAGCCTGAAACGGTTCTCTCTGATGATGAAGAAAAGGAAGAAGAATAGCCTACGCCGGAGGCGGCACGATGCTATAACTACGAGGCGTTTCAAAGGTTCAAGCCCCCTACTTTTGATGGTAACAGCACTACTGCTGCTGCTCACCGGTGGGTGAGAGAAATGAAAGTTGTTTTGAATATCAGCGAGTGTCGGGAAGATCAGAAAGTAAAGTTTGCTCCTTACTCTTTTGTAGACTCGGCTCTGTGTTGGTGGGACAATATAGTCCAAGCCAAGGGTAGTCGGGCAATTGGGAGGATGAGATTGCCAGAATTGAAGAAGTTGGTAATTGAGGAGTTCTGTCCTCATAGAGAAATGGACAAAGTTGAGAGAGAGGTACTGCAGTTGGAGGCGGGGACGATGACATGTCAACAGTACACCACCAAGTTCAATGAGATGGCACGTCTGGTGCTGGACCAAATGACACCCTTGTCACGAAAAATCAAGAGGTACATCCAGGGTCTGCCGGCAGATATCTGTAGGCACATGATCGCTGCCCGACCAAGCACGTTTAGGTCGGCGGTTGATTTGGTAGGGAGACTATACGATGAAAGAACGGTGGTGGTGTCCGAAGGTGGTAAGAAGAATGATGGAGATCGGAATTGGAACGGAAAGCAGTTTGGGCATGGCGGGGCCACTCCAAGTAACAAGGGTGCATGAGTGGATGACCGGCGTGTGGTCACATCCGGTGCAGGATCGAGAAGGTCTGTCATGTGTGGACGAGAGCATACAGGGGAATATAGATTGGGAACCAATGTCTATTTCCGTTGTGGAAGAACCAGACATGTGGCGAAGAACTGTAGCGTGAGGAAGTGTTATTCTTGTGGGGAGGAAGGTCACATGAGCAGAGATTGCAAGAAGCCGAGGGCTGAGGGGTCTGTGGTGAAGAAGACTGGAGGTGAAGGACCGAGGGCGAGTGCTAGAGCGTTCACAACGACGCAGGAGGAGGCTAGGACGGACCCTGATGTCGTGTCAGGTACATTTCTAGTAAACCAAACCTTAGCCTTTGTGTTATTCGATTCTGGTGCTAGTAAAAGTTTCATTTCTACTGCTTTCTATGCTAAACTGCCTATTAGTAGTAAGAATATAGATGTGCCCTTTGATGTAGAACTGCCATAGGTAAGTCTATCAAGATTTCTAAAGTGATAGAAGGATGTGATTCGGAATTAGAAGGTCATAAATTTCCCGTTAGACCGTTCGTGATGACCTTAGGTGGTTTTGATATGGTTCTTGGGATGGATTAGTTGGCGGATTACGAGGCGAACATTGTGTGTCGCCAGAAGATGATTCGTTTGACAGAGCCTGATAGGAGTTCGGTAACGGTTTATGGTGATCGAGTCACGATGATTCCGAAAGTAATCTCAATGGCGGTGGCGGGAATTGCATAAGGCGTGGATGTAGTGCCTACTTGGTTTATGTGAAAGATGTGCAAACACCAACACCATAACTGTCTGATGTACCGGTTGTGTGTGACTTTCCAGATGTGTTTCAAGAAGACTTACCAGGAGTGCCAACTGACCGCGAGATCGAATTCCAGATCAATTTGATAGAAGGTGCCCAACCTGTTGCCCAACCTGTTGCCAAGGCACAATATCGGCAAGCTCCGACGGAGATGAAAGAGTTGATGGAGCAGTTGCAAGAGCTGCTGAATAAGGGGTTTATTAGACCGAGTATCTCTCCTTGGGGTGCTCCGGTCTTATTCGTGAAGAAGAAAGACAGTACCATGAGGATGTGTATAGATTAGCGTGAGTTGAATAAGTTGACGATAAAGAACCGCTACCCCTTACCGAGAATTGATGACTTGTTTGATCAGCGTCAAGGTGCCAATTGGTTTTCAAGGATAGACCTTCGATCTGGTTACCATCAGTTGAAGGTGAAGGAGCAGGATATCCCTAAAACAGCTTTTCGCATGCGTTACAGTCATTACGAGTTTCTCGTTATGTCATTTGGTTTGACCAATGCGCTAGCTGCTTTTATCGATCTGATGAATCGAGTGTGTCGGCTGATGTTGGATAAATCAGTGATTGTGTTTATTGATGATATTCTAATTTATTCAAAGAGCGAGATAGAGCATGCTGGTCACATTCGGGAGGTTCTGGAGACGTTGAGAAAGGAGAAGTTGTATGCCAAGTTCTCTAAGTGCGCATTTTGGTTGCGCGAGGTTCAGTTCTTAGGTCACGTGGTGAATCCTAATGGCATCATGGTGGATCCGACAAAGGTGGAGACAGTGATGCAATGGAAGTCTCCAAAGACGCCATCCGAGATTCGTAGTTTCTTGGGTTTGGCGGGCTACTACAGAAGATTCATCCCAGACTTTTCTAAGATCGCTTCTCCACTAACTAAGTTGACCCGAAAAGATGTGATGTTTGTATGGGGTCATGCTCAAGAGAAGGCGTTCAAAGAATTGAAGGCGAGATTGACTCAAGCTCCTGTTCTGTCATTACCCGATGGAAGTGAAGATCTGGTGGTTTATTCTGATACTTCCTACTCGGGGTTGGGGTGTGTGTTAATGCAGAGAGGGAATGTTATAGCCTATGCATCCCGACAGTTGAAGGTTCATGAGGTCAATTATCCTACTCATGACTTGGAGCTAGCAGCCGTGGCCTTTGCGCTAAAGATTTGGAGGCACTATCTTTACGGGATGAAGTGTACCATATTCACTGACCACAAGAGCTCGAAGTCCTTTTTGAGCAGAAGGACCTGAACATGAGACAGAGACGATGGTTGGAGCTTATAAAAGCTTATGACTGCGAGATCCATTACCATCCGGGCAAAGCCAACGTGGTGGCGGATGCCCTTAGTCGAAAAGAAAGGCCCAAGCCGATTCGGGTAAAAGCTTACCAGATAATCATGACCACCAATGTGATGAAGCAGGTCAAGGAGTTCCAAGATGAGGCATTGAAAGAAGATCATCTTAACTCTAAAAGAATGAGAGGTTGGGTTGCAGAATTGGGTACAAACACGCTTGGTGTTAGAACTCAATTCGGGAGGATGTGGATCCCTCGTTTTTAGGATCTATGGGTGAAGATTTTGGATGAAGCTCACAAGACTCGATACTCTATTCATCCCGGTGCCACAAAGATGTATCAAGATATGAAGAAGATTATTGGTGGCCGGGTATGAAACGCGATGTGGTGGAGTATGTGAGTAAATGCCTTACTTGTCTACAGGTTAAGGCCGAACATCAAAAGCCGTATGGAAAGATCCAACCTTTGGATATACCAGAATGGAAGTGGGAGCACATCACCATGGATTTCATTACAAAGCTGCCGCGTACCCCGAAAGGGTATGATGCCATATAGGTGATAGTCGACCGTTTGTCGAAGAGTGCTCACTTCCTACTGATTAGCGAGACGTACTCATCCGAGAGGTTGGCGGATCTGTTCATCAAGTAGATTGTAACTCGTCATGGTGTGCCGATGTCTATTGTGTCTGATCGTGACACCCGGTTTACATCTAAATTCTGGAAGAAATTCCACGACACGATGGGGACGAGGTTACATATTAGGGCGGCTTATCATCCTCAAACGGATGGCCAGTCGAAACGGATGATTCAGATGCTAGAAGTTATGCTTCAGGCATGCGTCATTGATTACAAAGGAAGTTGGGATGACCACTTAGCGTTAGCTGAGTTCTCATATAACAACAGTTATCATGCCAGCATTAGTATGCCACCTTATGAGATGCTATATGGTAGGAGATGCAGAACACCCATGTGTTGTGGTGACATTGGTCAGAAAAAATTAGGGAGCGTCGACGTAATCAAGGCTATGATTGAGAAGCTTGAAAGGATCAAAGCCTTCATAAAGGCAGCCAAAGATAGACAGAAGTTGTATGCTGACAAACGATACAGACCGATTGAGTTCCAGGTGGGTGATTGGATCATGTTGAAGGTCTCACCTTGGAAGGGTATCACCCGATTCAGAAAGCGGGGCAAGTTGAGCCAAAGGTATATAGGGCCTTTCTGAATCATTGCTCGAGTAGGAGAGGTGGCCTATAGACTGGAGTTACCAGATGAGCTAAGTGGAATCCACCCGACATTCCATGTATCTCATCTGAGGAAGTGTTTAGCGGATGAAAATATGATTGTTCCACTGGAGGATATCGAAGTGGATGAACGACTCAATTATGTGGAGCAACCAGTGGCAATAATTGATCGAAAAGAGAAGAGGCTGAGAAATAAAGTGGTTCCTCTTGTGCGTGTACAGTGGAAGCACAGAAAGGGATCCGAGTCTACGTGGGAGACTGAAGAAGAAATTAGACAGCATTACCCACAACTCTTTGAGAAAATAACAAGTTTCGAGGATGAAACCTATATAAGGGGGGTGGACTTGTCACACCCGTTATTTATAAAGAAAGAAAGAAAGAAAGAAAGAAAAAGCAAGGAAAAAGACGGAAAAGGAATTAAAACCCAAGTCTAGGGGTTAAAAGTGTCAAACGGACAAAAAAGTTTAAAAGTTGTGATACAGGTGGTATGGCCACCCATATGTCACACACATCACAAAATTCTTGGATTTTTAGAGAGAGTAGCTAGAAGCAGAGAACTCTCGGTTTTGAAGAGAAACAAAAGGAAAAATGTGAATTCAAGGTAAGAATTCATGTTTTATGGTGTTCTTAACCGGTTATGTCCTCGGGTTTGTGCTTATGTGTGTTTGTTTGTGTTCGGGTGTGTTTTTAGTGGGGTTTATAGATGGTTGAACTCAATTGCAAATGAGTTTGGAAGAAGCCATACTCAAGAGCTGCAAAGGTGAGTTCTAGAACCCCTCTATTATTGATTATTAACTGATTTCGGGGCTGGAGATGAATGAACTTATGTTTTTATAAAATGGGTTTCAGACCCGTATGTTTGACTGTGTGTATGTCGATGTTATGATGTGATGTATGGCTATGTTCATGCTTGATGATGTATGATGGTGATCTGTGGCTTAGATTGTAAGATTTAAGCTTAGAACATGATTGATCGTGCTTAGGAACTAAGATCTGATGTTTGTGTGTGAATGGGTTTAGAATGATTGCCTAAGTGTAGTTAATGCGGATGAATGTTAATGCAGATGGAAAGTCAATGCGGATGAGCATTGACTAAGTATGTGAATGCGGATGAACATAGAAAGTCAATGCGGATGAACATAGAAAGTCAATGTGGATGAACAGTCAATGCGGATGGACATTTTCCACTAAGTAAAAGAAATGCGGATGAGTAGTGGGAAATGTGAATGAAGTCAATGCGGATGGAACGTTTATGCGGATGAGCATTGACTAAGTATAACCAATGCGGATGAACAAAAGGCAAATGCTGATGAACTATACCAAATGCGGATGAAGAAAGACAAATGCGGATGAAGTGGAACAAATGCGAATGAACACTTATAATAGTTTGATTTTCTGGGGAAAAGTGAGATTTAGGATTTGACTTGGGATGTTCCCGAGGGTTCATGTAAGCTGACTTTTGAGGTCATAGATGTTATGATGGGGTGGTTGTTGTGGAGTGGGGGCAGTGGGTAGAGTGGGGGCGGTGGGTAGAGTGGGGAGGTGGTGTTAGGGTTCAAATGAAAGAAGAAAATGGTTAGAATAGGTGGTGAAGAGTTCAGAAGACCTTGTTCACATCTTATTCGTGCAGATGTCAGGAAAACGTTTTTTAATGAAACGTTTTCTAGAAAACAACACTCTGCGAAGTAAAAACTTCTTCCCGCGTCTGCGTGCGCGTAAATGAAGAGGTGAGAAAGAGATTTTTTTAAAAAACAAACACCCCTTAACACTAATCACCTTTTTCTATTTTTGATGCTTTATAATGTATTTTTTATTTTGCTATTTAACTACTTTTTGATGATGATAATTTTCTTATATAATAGCGCAAATAATAATTTTTATTTTAATCATATAAATGTTATTCAAGGAAATTTCATATTTTTAGTTGTTCTTGTCTGCTTATATTTTTAATATTTGTGGTTCAATTTTTAACGTGTTTTCATGTTTGGATAAATTTTGGTCTTATTTTGAATCATGGATTATTTTATTATGTTTTATGAAACTATTATGTTTTGTAGTTTTAAATATTTTAGTATTATTACACCTTTAAAAATCAACTTATCTAACGTGAAAATCAACTTTAAAAATTATAAAATTCAAATATTATGGTTTGTGATTTTTAAAGGTGTAATAATAAATGTGTTTATCATATGAGACTTATTGAAAAGGGAAAAACTTTATTAAAAGACCTTCCAACCTAAAACCGAAACTTAACTAGCACTTAAAGAGACTAACCAAATATTTTCACAAACCATAACATTATAGTAGCTTAAGAATGTTTAAAATTGATTTTTTACGTTGGGTTTTTAAGCATAGCCGACTGTAGGATGTAGTATAAAATATCTCAGGTTCTTTTATCTTTTCTTTTTGCTTCTAACACTTGCAAAAGAACTTGAGAACAATATATACAACATTCTTGAAAACCAATATTTGTGTGTTGTTTGTTGTTATTCTGTCTCATACTTACTTGTATTCTAAGTATCATACTATATTGTTTCCAGTTCCCTATTTGATCTGTTAAGTGTTCTTTACTATACTCTCCTCATTGTGTGTTTTGTTGTAAGTGACCACCCCTTAAACGGTCCTGTAATTGGTATAAGAGTATTCTAGGCTTTTGATTGTAAGATCTCACCATCTTAAGATCCCTCTTACACACAAAATACTTAACATCTCAAATGACAACTCTCACTAAAGCTAATATCAAAACTGGAACCATGACAAAGTCCCCACTGATCACTCCTGAAGACTTTGACACTTGCTGTAATAGATGGGTTCATCAAGTCACAAGACTCCAGGATGTGGGAATCTATTGTCTTAGGGCCTCACATACCAAGCACCTCTTCAGCTACTGGTAGGGGTGGTATAATTCCAAAAGATATGGCTAACTATTCAGAAGAAGACAAGAAGAGAATAGAGATTGATTAGAAAGCCATGATAGCCTTCAAACTGCTCTTTCAAACTCCATACAAAGGGATCAAGAAGTGCAAAATAGCTAAACAACTATGGGATGCACTGAAGTTGATGAACAAGAAGGACCTCCTGAAGCAGTAGTATGAAAACTTCACCTTCAAAATAGGTGAAACCATGACTCAACAATACTTTAGGTATGTTGAGATTATGGACACTCTAATAGATATTTGAATGACTCTTGAGAATAGGGAGATTATAAGGAAGTTCATGTCCTCTCTTCTTAGAAAATGGACACATTATTATGTTGTTATCAAGAGAACTAAGAAGCTTAAGATTCTCACTTTAATAGAGTTGTATGGTATTCTCAGTGGATATGAGATGGAGTTGCACATGCAAAGTTCATCCGGTAACTCTAGTAATTAACTGAGTTCAGCCCTCCATGTGGTTGAAATGGATAGTAAGAACCACAACATCATCTTATCTGCTACTCACAAAAGGTACCTTTCATCACCTTCCCGTAGACACTAAGAGAAAGCTACACTCAAGAAAGCCCATTTTAAGAGACAAGCTCGTCACAAGCCTTTGTGTCTTCTGATGAAGGCACATGCAACTTTCTCCTCAGCCTTGAAGATATGGGTTGTATCCATCTAGATGGTTTGGAATATATGGAGATTGTTCAGCAAATGGCTCTCCTCACTCATAGAGCCAAGAAGTTCTACAAGAGGACAATGAGAAAGTTTCCAAGCAATGCATCCAATGGAAAGTTTGGGCTGGACAAAAACAAAGTAAAGTGTTATAGCTATAACCAAATGGGTTACTTTGCAAGGGAGTGTAAGGCACCAAGGACAAATGGTAGCCAAACACAAACCAAGCCAAACTACACTAAGAGAACCACCCAGAATGAGAAGCAAAAGCCACATGCTACAATTTTTGTTGAAGAAGGAGGCTTTGACTAGAGCTTTCTGGTAGAAGATGCATCTCCAAACCAAGCACTTATGGCAGATCATGATGAAGCCAAGTTATTGGAACGACTTTGTACACCTATTTGTATTGCTAAAGTAAATAGATACAAGTCAGACAACTGAGAGATGAGATCTGATCTTGAGTCTTTAAATATCTTAAAATCTAATTTCAAAAGAGCTGGAAATGATTATAAACTAGAGATAGAGGACTTAGAGAAAACCATTTCAAATCTTAAACATGAACACACCAATGATAAGACTCAATCAAAGATCTCATAACTAAGTTGATTGAATGCCAGGCTGAGCTTATGTTCAGCAAAGCCATGGCAAAAAAATATGTTCTTGAAGAAGAGACCTTTAAGAACATTATATCCTCATCCTTGCATGCAAAGTTTGTTTTCAGAATAAGCTTGTGAAACTTGTGAGATGAGCTTCCCTTGATAGGACCTAGTAGATCCTTGATAGATCCTTTATATATAATCTTACCTGTAAGATCTCCTAGGTGTGGAACTTGTGAAGATGAGCTTCCATTGATAGGACCCAGTAGTGAAGAGGATGAAGAGAAAATAGTGAAGGATGCCTCTGAGAAGAATGAAGAAAAGCATTCAAAGAAGGGTCACTATTTCTTTAAAGCGAATAATAGAGTTGGGATGACCAAGTCAGGAAGGAAGAACTTGATCAGGAAGGCCAAGAGGACAAACAAAAAGGCTCATGAGATCAAGACCACTTTTAACTCTGTACATAAACAAGTGTTTATCTCTATAGGATTTGAGGTGGTTAAGGCTAAAGACACAAACTTGAACTCTAGTACCAGGAGTTCTAGTTCATGTTCAAATCATCCTAACATCAAGATAAAGACTGCTCAATTGTGTACCATTGCTACACAAACTGAACCATCCAACTCCAAAGGTAGTTCTCTCCCTAAAAGAATTGCCATAACATCTGCAAATATGAAGATAGAGAAGGAAAGTGACCAAGTTCAGCCTTGCTCACACAAGAAGACTCTAAGAAAGAATAAAATGGACTGTGTCATATGTAGAAGTATTTCTCATCTTGCTAAGGATTGCCTCTACAATCAAAAAGTACTATCCACATGACCAAGAAAGAAACTTATAAGAGTTTGAAGAAGAAGCAAGCTCCAGAAGAAAAATCTTTTCCTTTTGAATGCTTCTAAATGAAGAAGAAGACAAGTGAAAAATTGCCTTCAGAAGAAAATTTGGTTTCGGAAGAAAGAAATACTCCTGAAGTACTGAAGCTTGTTGCAGTGTTAGCAAGATCTTCTGAAGGTGTAGTCATCAAAACTTCTAAAGCCATCAAGACTTGTGAAGTGTTGAAGATCAAGTCTAAGCTTCCAAAGGTGGTGTGGAAGATAAAGAAAGACCAAATGACTAAAAGTTCTTCATCAACATCAGCAAATGATCCTCAAAACATGACAATATGATCAATTACTGTTGCATTTTCTTCAACTTCTTTTGATGAAGCCAAGACCAATAACGATTGGGTTTCCAAATGTTACAAATCATCTCTTTTATGCGGGAACAACTCAAGATAAACAGGAATGTATGGATCATTGATAGTGGTTGTTCCAGGCACATGATAGGCAATGGGTCACTACTCTAAAATTTTGAACAGATTGATGGGGGACCAGTTGCATTTGCAGGAGATGCTGGAGGTTACATAACTGGAAGGGGCAGGGTCACAACTGGTAAGCTTAACATTGAAAAGGTAAACTTTGTTAAGGAGCTTGGATACAATCTTTTGAGTGTATCTCAATTTTGTGATTAGAGTCATAACATGCTTTTTATTGAGCATGAGTTCATTGTTTTCAAGCTCGGGGTGGTCATTCCTTATGAGCATATCCTACTTAGAGCCCCCCAGGAAAAGGAACATGTACAAGATGGATCTGCAAGAGACATCTCCCTCATGAGAAGTTTCATGGTTTCTATCTAAAGCCAATAGTGATGAGTTTTTCCTCTGGCATAAAACAAAGTGTCATGTAAACTTTAAAAACATAAATAAATTAATTAAGAATGATTTGGTAACTGGAATGCCAAAGAAAGAGTTTACAACTGATGACCACTGTGTTGCACGCCTCAAAAGGAAGCAACACAACTTATCTTTGTAGATACATGTGTACCTAGTTTAGGAGCTCAAATGTAAAATGTCTTTCATGTCTTACATATATGTAACAGAATGTGTATGAATGAAATGTAATATGTTGATGATGCTTGTAATATTTAATATTTCATTGATTATTGTGTGATAACACATATTGAACTAACTATATAGGTTGTGGTTGTTTACATAGTTCTTAGTCAATAATGATTGAGAAATGTGCTTAAACTTAATTGTGTGAAGTTCTCATGCGAATGGACCATACGCATGAATACTTCATGCTAATGAACCAGTCGCACAACTGAACCAGGAGACTGGATCAGTCGCACGATTGTAACATGAGATTGACTCAGTCGCACGACTGAATCTTCAGTCGTGCGGATGGATCAACCGCATGCTTCAATCGCACGACTAAACCATGCAAATGGTTCAGTCGCACGAATGGAAAAACCTAACCTATAAATACCACTTAATCATGGAAAAACGAAACAATTTGAATCCCTACGCACTAAATCGTACCCTAGTCGTCCAGAGACCTAAGATAACCTGTTCCAAGTTCATAGATCGCAGTTAATCATTCTACCATCGTTCTTAGCGTTCAGATTCATTCTTTGATTTATTATACTTGCATTCTCACTAATTGGATCGCCAATAAAATAGGATTTCGCACTATTTGGTTTGGTACACACGTAAATAAGTTAGTACTCATACCGAAAACGGTCCTAACAAGTGGTATCAGAGCTTTGGCTCTTGATTTGTGTGTGATTCAATCGATTTTGATATAAAAATCACGTTTTTCACTCAAAAACGTAATCTTTTTGTGTCAAACATTGTTTTCGACGTCTCCAGGTCAAAAAGTTAACGTTTTTCCGTCATACGGCAGTGACAAAATTGTGTTTTTGCGTCAAAGTATTCAAAACCTTTGTTTTTGCAAAAACAGGAGCCTCCAGTCTCACGATTGACTCAATCGCACGACTGAACCCATTCGCACCACTCATAGCGCACGATTGGCCCAGTCGTCCATCCATTCGTACGACTGAAGATCTTTGTTCGCATTGTTCATCCGCACCTGTCCAGTCGCACGATTGAACCATCCGTATTGTTCAATCGCACGAATAGCCCAATCACATTCTTTCATTCGCACAAATACAACAGTTTGTTATAAAATCAACAGTAAACAACAATGGAAGATCAGTATTCAGCATTCACCGCAGGTAGAGATTCACGGATCCAGAATCTATTGCTTATGGAAAATGAAGTGGGGAATCACAATAAGCCTCCTAAGCTCATAATGTTAATGATTACCCACAATGCAAGCAAAGGTTCGAAATCTACCTAAATGGAATAGACCCTAATCTGTGGGAATCAGTAAAGACAGGGTATAGCTAGCTGGTTGGAGCCGATAGAGTTAAACTTACCTTAGGACATGACTGATGGGCAAAAGGTAAAGTACAATGCATAGAAGAAGGTGTACGCTATGTTAACTCAGTCTATTCCTAAGGATATATTCCATCAGTTTTTGAGAACAAGCAAGCAAAGAAGCTGTGGGATGCTCTGGAAAAGTGGTATGACGGGAATGCATCGCTAAAAGCTCTAAAGGCTAAAGCTTTGAAGAAGGAGTTCGATAACTTCTCATCAATGGGTAAGGAGAGTCTGGATGACGTTATCGACCGCTTCTACCACTTAATGAGTGAGTTGCACACTCATGGGGTTGTTACGTCCATGGAAGACAAGGTGTCAAATTTTGTAGATGGATTGGCAGAAAAGTGGGTTTCCTTTGTGTCAAACCTCAGACAGAATGATATGCTGGCGAAGTTGGATATCAACAATTTCATTCTAAAACTGAGAGACGAAGAGTTGAGGATGAAGTACAGGTCTCAAAAATCGTCATATGATCGGAACCCGTCACTTTACAACTCAACTCCTCAAGAAAAAACGTCTGGAACACCACTTCAAACGACGTTTGTGTCAAGTTCAGCCGCTCTGTCTCGAGCAGTTACTTCAGGATCTGACACGTTAGGGTCGTCTTGCACCCAATACATAACACCTGAAGCCAATGCTACAAATTTAAAGACCGAGAATCTCGATAACATGACTGTAGAGGTAGCAAAGGAGCATATGGATCTCTTCGCAGCTGTCGTTCACTCCTATGACGGACTAGTCGTAGGGAAGAATGGAAACTACCATCTGGCAGATGAAGACTACGACCAAGTAGACGAGACTAAGCTTGAGAGACTGGATATCATGTGGGCTTTGGCAAGTGCTGTCCGGAGGGCAAAGAAGTTTGTTAAGAAGACAAGACAGAACCTGATTGCCATAAAGGATACAACTTTGGTTTTGACAAAACCAAAGTTACCTGTTTTAGTTGTGGAGAAAAGGGGCACTTCAAACGTGAATGTGTTAAGCCCAAAAAGACAGGTAATGGAAATCCATTCTCATCCTTCAATCGTCAAGATAAACTCACAAGTAGTCCTACATCCTCAAGCAAGGATCCGAAGGCCTTGACTGCTCAAGATGACGAAGGCCAAGATTGGACCTTTTGATTTGTATCTCCGGGAGAATCCAACATTGCGTGTGTTGAGGGTTTGGATGACGACTCTACAAGCGAAGGTGATATAGCAGTTGAACTCGCGATGTCAATAATGAAGAAACTACAAATGTAGTTAGTCACCTGAATGAAGAGGGTTCAAGCACAAAATGTTTAAAATCACTTGCACCAGAAAAGTCAGACTCTGCTATGTTGGCTGATTCAACTGAAAGTTCTCAGGTAAGTTCCCCAGACCAACTTTTTGATAATCATGTATGTTTTGAATGTAATAAATTTAGGGATAGCATAGATTCAAAATTTGCTAGGCTATTAGATCATAATGATAGCTTAGTAAAGGACTTGCAGCTGTGCATAAAAGCAAACAGGATTTTAAAACAAAATGAGCACAGTTACAAAGAGAAAATAGAACTGTTAAATAAACAATTAAGGGAAACTGAAGTTGTGGCTTTTAACCAAGCTAATGATATTAAGTTCTATTTAAACTCACTTGAAGAAACCAATAAACAAAAAGCAGTTTTGGAAGTCTAAGTAACATCATTAAAACAAAAACTGCACAGTTGGACTAGTTCTTGTCATATAGTCCAACACTTAGTGAGAGAACGAAACAACAGGGAGGGTTTGGGTTACAAAGTGGTACCACCACCACATGAGACCTGGTTGAATGCTAAATGCAAACCAGTAAATAACAAGCCAATCAAGGATCATGTGGTGTCCACTCCTCTTGTAAGTGATCCAGATTCGAAAATTAATTCCATCGAATCTGTCACTAAACAAAAGGAGACCACTTTAAAGTCAAAAGGTAAAATGCCTATTGTTAATCTGGATGAACAATTTGAGAAAGTTAAGGTAAAGTCTGGTTCAAATACGTCTAATTCTGAATCTAAAAAGACCAAACAAGTTAACCAAACACGTTTATCATGTCTAAGTCCAGATAAACAATAGAGTAAAGATGTTAAAAAGGTTCAAACAATTAACTCTGTTAAACAAGATAAAACAACTAAACAAGAAGTGTCAAACCCCAAACAAATTAAAGTCACACGAGTGTCACACACTTCTCCATAGAAACAGCCATACCAACATGTCGAAACTAGATCTTGCTATAACTGTGGAAAGTATGGACACATCGCGTCTAACTGTCCTTACTATCAGACACCTAGGAGGAAAGTTGAACTTCATGATCCTAAACCCAGTTCTTCTAAAAGGAGCTCCTTGACTCCACTAAGAAGACTTGGTGAACATAAAGTTCAAACCATAAGCCAATCATTTGTTTATCACAAACAGGCCTTACATAAAATTGGCCTATGGAAAGAAAAGTCTAGTTGAATGTCTGATAATGAGAACAAGAAGACGAATGATCTTCCCTCACCCTCAAATGGACAATGGTGGAATTTATGATGTGTGATGCCTCTGGGACACCCAAGCCGGTTAAGGCTTGGGTCCCTAACCTCAACTAATGATTTCCTTTGAATGTGCAGGGTGTTCGCTACAGTGCTGCCACAAATACCTGGATCGTAGATAGCGGAGCATCTAGGCACATGACTGAGAACCTGGCACTCCAATCAAACATCAAACAAATTAAAGGAGGTCATGTTTCATTTGCTAGAAACAAAGGAGGTTACATTACTGCTTAATGGGAAGTTGGGAATCAAAAAGTAAAGTTTGATAAGGTAAACTATGTTCAACAAACTTCAAAACATTTGCTTTCTGTATCCAAAATCTATGACAAAGGATTTAAAGTAGTATTCGATAACAAGAAGTGCTATGTTCTGAAAAAGGACATTGTGATCCCGGAGGACCAAATCTTAATATGAGCTTCAAGATATAACGATATTTATGTCTTGGATCTATCAAAGGCCTCCACAACGGAACATCAAGTTCAGTGCTTCTTGTCCAAGGCTACAGAGAATGATTCGATCTCCTGGCATAAGAGAATGGGATACATCAATCCATGGAAGATGAACCACTTGATCCAGAATTATCTAGTGCAAGGAGTAAACATCAAAAACTTCCAACTACCGAATTTTTGTGTCGCCTGCAAGAAAGGCAAACAGACTAAGAAGTCTCATAAGGCAAAGAAAGTTCATTCCATAGAACTGCCTCTTGAGCTTCTTCATATGGATCTGCTTGGTCCAGTCAGTACAAGGAGCATCACCAACGACTTGTACTGTTATGTAGTTTTAGATGACTACTCAAGATTCTCTTGGGTAATGTTTCTAAAATCAAAATTTGAAACATTTGAGTCATTCAGGAGTTAGTAACTACTTTGGAGTCTTTCTACAAGCTGAAGGTAAGACAAGTACGCTTAGACAATGGTACTAAGTTCAAGAATCAGTGGATGGAGGCATTCTACAAAGAAAAGGGAATTGTACATTAGTTCACATCTACCTACACTCCACAGATGAACAAAGTTGCTGAATGGAAGAACAGAAGCTTGATAGAGACAGCCTGAACGATGCTAGCAGACTCGAAATTGCCCACCCAATTTTGGTAAAATGTCATGGTAAGACGTGTTACAAGCTACTTTAACGACGTAAGCCACATCTAGAGTACCTCGAACCATTTGGCGCACCTTGCACCCTTTTGAAGAAAACTCAAGAAGGCAAGTTCAGCGAGAAGTCTTAAGAAGGAGTTTTCCTAGGATACAACATACCGAATAAGAGAGTTTATAACAACTCAACGGGTCAAGTAGAAGTGTGGCGTAACGTGGACGTTCAGAGATACATCACCCCCAGCTGGAAAAGGACCCGTATTCTTTTTCAATTATGATGGATTCTTTAAGTCCTTCAACATCCATCTCTTCACTTCTGAAGATGAGTTAGCAACCAAGATGATTTATGAAGTCTTAAACACACCGTCCCTAGACTTAACAACATCCGGCTCCCAAGGCCAGTCTTCTAGTAACTTAGGGGGAGCACTGGAGGAAAGTGACTCCTCTTCTGACGATGAAGAAGTGGAAAATGCTTAGGTGGATCAGGAGGAACAGGTTCCAACTACTACAAGTTCACAAGCATCAGATGTTGATGCCTATGACACTTCGAAACCCCATACTCCCACTGCCTCAGATACTGAACCTGTGGTTCACAATTTGGATAATGAGGTAGTTGTACCCACCACTCCTGGATCTCGTCTAAATGTTTATCATCCTCTGGGCAATATCATAGGGGATGTAAAATCAGGAGTACAGACAAGAAATCAGCTATATTCAGCTGATTTTGCCTCAATCATGGAAAAAGGCTACCTTCACGACGGTGCTTATCGATGTTTTGTGTCTTAATTTGAGCCAAAATATGTAAGTGATGCCTTAAACGATAAGGCTTGGGTGAGTGCCATGTAAGAAGAACTTCTTCAATTCAAGAAGTTAGGTGTGTGGACTCTGGTGAACAGACCTAAAGGTGCTAAGGTCATTGGCACAAAATGGGTTTTAAAATGCAAGAAGGATAACCAAGGGGTCATTATCAGAAACAAGGCTCGACTTGTAGTTCAAGGATTTCGACAAGTCGAGGGAATCGATTACAGCGATGTGTTTGCACCCGTGGCAAGAATGGAAGCCATCCATATCTTCCTAGCCTATGCATCATATATGAAGATTAAAGTCTATTAGCTTGATGTGAAAAGTGCATTCCTTCATGGTGAAATCCGAGAAACAATGTACGTCAGTCAACCCAAGCGATTTGAGGATCCGTATCATCGAGACAGAGTTTACAAGCTGGACAATGCTCTATACGGGCTTCATCAAGCCCCAGAGCCTGGTATGAGAAACTCTCGACTCATCTTGTGAAACATAGGTTTTTAAGAGGAGTGATTGATTGTACTTTATTTATCAAAGAGAAGGATGGTGACTTACTGCTTGTACAGATCTATGTTGATGACATAATCTTCGGTTCCAAAAACGAAGAGCTATGTAAAGAATTTGAAGCAGTAATGAAGGCTGAATTTGAAATGAGTGCCATGGGAGAGATGAAATTCTTTCTCGGGTTACAGGTGGATCAGACACCACCGGGGATATTTCAACATCAGACAAAGTATGTAGGCGATATTCTTAGTCGGTTTGATATGGAAAATGCTTCGGCAGCTCGGACTCCACTTTCTACAAACCATGATATAGCGCCCGACGAGAATGGTGATCTGGTGGATGCTACCATGTACCGAGGCATGATTGGATCTCTCATGTATCTCACTGCTTCACGATCTGACATCATGTACGCAATGTGTCTCTGCTCAAGATATCAGGCGAAACCAAAAGTCAACCATCTAATTGGAGTCAAAAGGATATTTCGTTATCTGAAGGATACCCCAACACTCAGGTTATGGTATCCTCATGATGACGATTTCAAGCTTACATCGTATAGTGACTCACAGCGGTTGCAAAATGAACTACAAGTCAAGATCAGCGGGATTTCAATTCTTTGGGAGAAGATTAGTCACGTGGCAGTGTAAGAAGCAGACATCAGTTGCACTGTCAACTTGTGAAGCTGAATATGCTGCTGTGGCAAGCTGTTGTTCTCAAATCATCTGGATTCAACAGCCAATGCGGGACTACGGTTTGAAATTCTCTAACACTCCTATATTTGTTCATAATTCTATTGCTATAGCCGTAACTAAAAATCCGGTCCAACATCCTAAGACCAAACACATCGGCATTAAATATCACTTTATACGTGATTGTTTTGAAAGGAATTTAATCTATGTTGTTAAAATTAATATGGATTTTCAACGCGTTGACCTCTACCCAAAAGCCTTTGATAAATCATGTTTTCTATATTTGTTAGAGGTCAACAGCGTTAAAAAGAAAATTAATGTGAGTTCTGACGATGACAGTACTTAGTCCAACATGTAGATTTCATTTTATTTTTATTTTTATTTTGTTTTATTTTATTTTTATTTCTTCGCCTATTAAAATCCTGAAAGCAAAACTTTTTCGGTTTTAAAATTTTAGGGGGAGAATAGGTTAAGTTAGTATTTAATTTCAAAAAAAAGAAGAGGGAGGAGGACAAGCAAGCTAAAAGAAATGAGATCGTATCTGAGATACTAATTTATTGACTATGGAAAATGATAGTACACAGGAACAAATAGTTTGGGACTTTAAAAGAAGAATTGTTTAAAATGCAAAATTCAAAGTATAAGTCTGAGAAGTCTAAGTAAAAATAAATGGAAAAATGATAGTAAAACTAGTTACTCTAAGATAACACAGAGAAAGTAGACCTAGATGTTGCTAGACCATTAGATGATGTGTCAGTAGATTCAACACAATAGATAAGTAGACCTCGTTGGTGATGTGAAGCTCAAACTAAGTTGTTCGACAAGCTGTGGGTTATCATCTTATCTCTGGTTAACACAATCAACAAAGTTCCAATAAGGGGTGACGAGCAAAATAAACGCCACAAATGTGTGCGGATGACCATAAAATGAGCAAAGCACATGATGAAAAATGCAAAAAGAAATCAAACTAATAACCTAGGTTGCTGGTGCGTTCTATGCAAAAAGACTAAAATTACTCAAAGAAGAAGATAGGTTGTGTGTCTCTCTGCTATGCGGTGGCACTGACCTGAGGATAAACATAACCTAAATATTCTATAATTCATTGATGTTTGCGCCTCTCTACTGTGCGGTGGCACTGACCTGAGGCTTTGCAACTCTTTGAAAGCTCTAGAATAGTTTCTTCTTGAATACTACCTGTAGACCGCTCAAAAATCTCCTGAGGAATGTTGATTACCGTTTAAGCGTGGGACCCACAAATGCTTGTTGAAATAATTAAACCTTAAATCATCACCAATTTGTGTCAAAAGTCTTTGTATGGATTTAAGAGGAAAAGTATACTGACAAGCATCGTGGCTGTAACTCTTGAAAGTCAACACCACTATGTGCATCTTGTGGTACTAGTATGATTTCCTAGATTTGCTAATGACTCTCGATGAAAACAAGAATCCAGTATCAAAGGGTTTTGGTAACATATCCCGAATGATTTGATTTACTTGTATGATTCCATAATGAATCGTTCCACTTATGGTCAAAATAACTTGAAGTTTCCTGTTTGAGAAATAAATCTGTTAGATATCTATCTTAGGGTTTCCACCTCACACAAAAATTTATAAAATGTGTTTTAATTTTTCCTTTTAGTTCTAGTTGTTTCTTTTGTTTAAATTTTGTCTGTTTAGCTGTTAAACGTCGAACTATGTATTGGAATTCTGTCTGGAATTTAATCACTAAAAAGGGTCACGTCTGAGGTGACCAACGGGTTTTCTAATGTTAAAAAAATCATGTCTGAGGTGATCAAAAGTTTTCGAAGTTGAAATGGTCATGTCTGTGATGATCGAATGGTCAAAATGTAGTATCAATAAGAAAAAGGAATAAATGAATGATGGTCATTAAGTCAAAATCATAAGTAGAAGCCATTCGCATGAATGGACCATACTTATGAACCACTCAACCGAATGGAACAGAAGTATGACGATTCACACGACTGGCTTACAAGAATGAGCCAGTCACCTAAATAGGGTTGACCAAATAAGTTAGTTGCTCGACTGAAACCCAGTCGGCCGACTGAATGTGACCGACTGAGCCAATTGCACGACTAAGATCCAATCGCGCGAATGAAAAGAGCGAATGGATCCAGTCGCCCGATTGAAACTAGATTCAATATAAATGGGGCTAATGTAGATCATATATGTTCATCACTCCTCATTCGCCCTAAAATCACCCAATAGTGCTGTTACTATGCCCAAATCTGATTAGATCGATTACTTCTCACCACTTCGCTACTAACAAGTTTGTACTTCATCTGCAGGTAATTTGAGACCCAAATCATAGTAACCGCGCAGTGAAAAAAAACCCTAACTGGGCCAAATCGATTAAAATCAAGAAAATAGAGTTAACCTTCATACATACCAAATAAACGTCAAAATTGGGTAAAATAAAAGGCATGTATTGACTTAGATTAAGGATAAATGTGTCGAACAGAGGAGTATGCGATTGGTCACTCCGAATGAACCACAATCGCACGATTGAACTAGGTGAATGACTCAGTTAGTCGAATGAATGAGGCGTATGAGCTCAGTCAGCCATCTGAACTCAGTCGCCCAACTGAACTCAGTCGCATACTAAATCAACCGACAGAGCTCAGTCGTATGGTACAATCGCACGATTAAACCAGACTGATATCAAACAGTTAAAGATGAAATGATTTATGTTATGTGTAGAACTAATGTGTATGTGTCTTGTCTTACAGAATCATGGCAAATAGGTGGATCATAACACCAAGCACAATATTTGTGCTCACTTGGATGCCACCACTCGGAATGCTGCCGAGTTTACTGGTATTATTGCATTCCTAAGGAGATTGAGGATATATCGAGCGATATCTACACCCTGCACACCCTATAGGTCGATACATCAGGCCTTCTAGGAAGGTGCTTCCGTTGACTGATCGACTGAGCCCTACAATATACGTAGCAACATCTTTGGCCAGGAGATTGTGGTCAGATCAACCGATCTGAGATGTGTTCTAGATTTGGGAGATGATGTTGCCTACCGCACCAGACTACATCCTCTTACCGTAAGGGGATGCTTCCTACGGATGAGATACACTGGGGACATGAATGCAGGTGTGCTCAATAAAACCAACCTGTGTCCCCAGTTCAAGTACCTAGCTCATGTCATTCTGAAGTGCATTGCTTCTCGAACGAATGGATTTGATGATTTATCGGACCAAATCCGGAATGCCTACGTGGTGCGGAATCACCCCTTCAGCTTCTCCAACATGATTTTCTTCTACTTGATCGAGAATATAGAGGCCAAAGGCAAGGAAGGCTGCTCCATGTACCCGAGATTTCTACAGATGATCATTGACGAGAAGCTTCCTTCGCTGCCTAAGGAGAGGCATGATGTTGTATCTCTTAAGATCATGGATGACACCACTCTTGGAAGAATGAAGGTATACAGGGGCAAGCAGGTAAAGCCCCCTGTAAAGAGGCTGTTTGGTCATTTAGCTAGAGAAGACTATGTGGTGCCACCTCGGTGAAAGTGGCATCATGAGGACAATGACTCGGATGTAGAGCAGATTGCTCTACCCTCCGATGACTCCGATGGTGAGGATCATGATGCTGATCAGGGAGGGGATGATCAGGGTGGAACCAAACCAGATCCTATTCACCCTGAGTTCCAGATGGAAGAGGAGGAGTCTGAGGAAGAGTCTCTGGTACGAACGGTGGGGTGCCGGGTTGTAGCCACAGAGAGAGGTATAAGGGCGGTTGGTGGATGCCAAGGGGAGTCTGGGGATACTATTGCTGCAGATACAAATCCATCATATACCCCAGACCTGCCCAGTAGCGAAGGGAGAGCCACAGTGCCTAAAGGCATGAGGAGGAAGAGAATGGCTCACCCTTATGGCAAGAAGGAAGAGGCTAAAGTTTACATTGACCTCTGCTACAGCCACAACCACCACCTCATCCACTACTGCTACCACCACCAATACCACACCACCTATCACTACCACGCTCCCATCCACCTCCACCATAGCTACCACCACCACTACTACCATTTCAACCACCATCACCACTACAGCCACTCCACCACCCATCTACACTACTTCCACCACCACTACAACCTATCCATCACCACCCACTCACATACCACCACCTACATTCACCACATCCACCACTACCACCACTTGTTACCAAGCAGGACCGTCATTTCACCCATCATACCCCTTAGGATCATCTCTACCTCCCAGTGGGGTAGAGGAACAACTGTCAGCACTGAATCGTACGGTGCTGAAGTTGTTGCCTGCCGATGATGAGAAGACTGCTTAGCTACGAAAACTAGTGGAGCTAACTGCTGCCTAATCATAGCAGATCTCTCAGCAGGCTCAAGAAATTGCCCAACTCAAGGAGCATAAAGCCCAATTAGCAAAGAAGATTGAGGAGTTGGACAGATCTAACAGGTCTATCATGCTCAAGCTTAAGGGATCAAAAGAAGAGCCTCTGAAGATCAGAGGAGATGATGATGATGAAGGTGAGGATGAGAATGAGGAGGACGATGATGAGGATGAGACAGACGAAGAAGGTGATGAAGGAAGGGATGAGGATGATAAGGAGGAGGATGAGGAAGGAGGCGATGTGGCTGCTTCAGAAGCCACACATGCTAGAGAGAGGTGCACCAAGAAGACTCAGGACTAGGGTGCCTCGATCTCAACCTCGCCTAAAGTAGAGCACATGATTCAAGATAAAAGTAATATTTTGAAGTTTATGTAAATTAAATCTTGTGTAGTTGAATCATGTATTAAACTTATGTACTTAATGTTTATATATATATTTGCTATTTAACTGTCTTGATTATTGACAAATGATTGATGTGTTAAATGTTTAAATCAAGCAGATCCACCATCTCAGCAAGACCAGTATGATGTTGCTCCCTTACAGCAAATCAAGTCTCAATTCACTAGGATACTTGATTTGCAAGGGATTGTCAGGAGGTTTGTGAGTTATACTCCTAAAGAAGGAGAAATAATTCACGATCTTACCGATGAGCAACTGGCGGAGATGTTCCGGCTGAATCCGGATGAACTAGTCAAAGATACCCCTATTGTTGACGTGGCTAGCGATGAAGAGCTTAATGATGTGGACGAGAGAGAGATTGAAGACGTCACAGCCCAGCACTATCCAGAGTATGCTGATAAAGAGGGTAATGTAGTCCCCAATCTGGGTGACACTCTTGTTAGTGATATGTTCGAGAAACTGGATCAGATGGAACAAGAGTCAGAGAAGAATCCGGATCAAGCCCAAGCCTCAAATGCTGATGTCAACATCAAAAAGGCTGAATGGGCGACATGTTTTATGGAGATCCGAGCCCAACGCACTGCTCCAAAGCCGAGTGCCTACACCAAGCTCTACGAAGTGAAGAAGCATCACAAGGTATGAGGCAAGATTATCGCGTGGGCCTATTTTGAAGATCTAAATGTATATGCTGTTAAGAGAGAGAAGGGAATGGAGTACTTCAGATTCCCACATGATCTAAAGACTCTCCCTGGTTTTGAGCTCAACCAGCTAGCCAAGCTGAAGGTGTTATATGCTGACCCAAGAAAGATGTCAGGCTGGTTTGAGGCTGCATTACAGAAAGAGTAGCACACCAGGTGGGTCAACTTCAAACCTCAACAGCTGACGAGGTATATCAGATGGTCTGAAGTTGATGCCATTACTGGAAAGCCAAAATACTACTGAAGTGGAGTCCTCCGTGCATGAAGTCAAGAATCCCTCTAAGGGAAATGCCACAAGACTTTACTCCATAATTCAAGTGGTGGTACTATGATTGGAGAACAGGTGAGGCGGTCATAGTTTTGAATAGAGATAAAAATATGGAAACTATCAAGGTATTTCACCCAATGTGGCTAACTAACTTGTCTTCTGATGATGTCTACACTCTATAAAAATGGCCACTGTTCTATGACACGCAAGACATTGTACAAGCCCTCCAGTTCCAAAACGTGATAAGACTCTGCTTTGCATTCGAAATACATACAGGAGTTACAAGGGAGGAGAAGTAAAAGAAGTTTGAAGAGCTTATGAAGAATGTTAGATAATAGAGTAAACTAGGTCCAAGGGGGAGTTTGTAGATACATATGTACCTAGTTTAGGAGCTCAAATGTAAAACGTCTTTCATGTCTTATATATATGTAACAGAATGGGTATGAATGAAATGTAATATGTTGATGATGCTTATAATGTTTAATATTTCATTGATTATTGTGTGATAATGCATATTGAACTAAAAATAGGTTGTGGTTGTTTACATAGTTCTTAGTCAATAATGATTGAAAAACATGCTTAAACTCAATCGTGTGAAGTTCTCATGCGAATGGACCATACGCATGAATACTTCATGCTAATGAACCAGTCGCACGACTGAACCAGGAGATTAGATCAGTCGCATGATTGTAACATGAGATTGACTCGGTCGCACGACTGAATCTTCAGTCATGCGGATGGATCAACCGCATGCTTCAATCACACGACTGAACCATGCAAATGGTTCAATCGCACGAATGGAAAACCCTAACCTATAAATACCACTTAATTCATGGAAAATCGAAACAATTCGAATCCCTATGCACTAAATCGTACCCTATCCGTCTAAAGACCTAAGTTAACCTGTTCCAAGTTCATAGATGTAAGGCCCCGTTCCCGGGACGCTTACATCTGGTAAATCATTTTACATAAAACATAAATTTTCATTTATCTTACAAAAATATTGCAGCGGAAACATTCAAGAATGACATTTCATTTCAATATAGTGGCTTTTGTAAAATAATACATTGTTAATCAGTTACAAAATACATTGTTGCATTACATCACAAAAGTATTATATAAATGGATGCCATCCCAAAAGAGCTTAGTAGCCACCTCGTGCCATCCTCAACAATCATTACCTGCCAACTGGAAACACATCAAAGTCAGCGTTGCTGAGTGAGTTCTAGTTTAATAAAATAAAACATACTTTTCTTTCGTTAAAACCGTTCTTTACTTTCATGCGATCATACATCATACGTACACATTGCTAATATCATTATTATCTTCTTTAATCGTTCATACTTTCATTCTTTGATCATTACTTTTTTCTTTTACTTCCACCATAAACTTTACCCAGCTATTCTTTGATACTGGGCCTAGGTCTAACATAGACCAGCTATAACGATGCATCGCACCTCTGGTCACAGTACCTGGGGTAGAGTTTAGGTGTACCACTGCTATGTGTAATACCCAGCTATTCCTGGTACTGGACCTTGGTCTATCATAGACCAGCTATAACGGTGCATCACACCTCTGATCGCAGTACCTAGGGTATGCAGCAATGGGGCTATACAAATGGTCAATCACAAAGAAAGACCCCGATGTGCATCCTCCCAGGGTAGCTAACCCGCACACCGTTGGGCTACCACCTTTTAATGGCGTGTCCCAACATACTATGCTTGCAAGACTTTCTTTACTTTCATCATTCGTTAATGAATGCATTCTTACTTCGTGTTCCTCCTTTCTTTATCTTTTACTTTACGTTACATAATACTTTCACTTCATTCATTAACACGACACGTAAAGCCACATGAAAGATAGGCATACATCATAATAAGGAACATATCATACACAGTCATCAGCATCATACAGGGCAACATCATACATACCTATGGCAGTTGCTACATCCAAGGGCGCATCAACACATCTACTACTAACAGGCAGCTTAGCACATAAAGCAGCAGAAATTAAACTTTTACCGGCACCCGAATCGAACAACACAAAAGCTAAAGTTTGCTTCACTACAAACATACCGGAAACAACATCAGGGTCCGTCCTAGCTTCCTCCTGTGTCATAGTCAATGGCCTGGCACTCGCCCTCGGTCCTTCACCCCCCGTCTTCTTCGCCCCGGAACCCTTAGCCCTTGGCTTCTTGCAATCCCTACTCATGTGACCCTCTTCACCAAAGTTAAAGCACCAGACCGTACGACAGTCCTTAGCTATATGCCCTGCCTTCCCACATTTGAAGCACCCGTTAAATCCCAACCTACATTCTCCCGCATGCTCCCTTCCACACTTGCCACGCCTTTTTGACTCAACACTCGATGTGGCCACGTGGCGGTCATCCACCCATGCCTTCTTATTAATCGTCAAGACATTTCCCCGACCAAACCTCTTCCCCTGCTAGTTCGAATCACCACCACTCTTCTTGCCACCTTCGCCACCACCACCACAACCCTCTCATCATATAATCTTCCTGCCAAGTCCACCACCGACCTAAACGTGCTCGGTCAGGCGACAATCATGTGCCTATGAATATCCGCTGGAAAACCCTGAATATACCTCTTGATTTTTCGAGACAGAGGTGTCACTTGATCCGGAACCAGACGTGCCATCTCGTTGAATTTGATGGTTTACTGTTGGTGCATCATCGTTCCCGCCTCCAGTTGCAAGAACTCCCTTTCGACATTGTCCATTTCCCAATAAGGACAAAACTCCTTAATCACCGACTTTTTGAGTTCGAACCATCTCATCCTCCCAATGGCCCTACTACCCTCGGCTTGGACTATATTGTCCCAACAGCACAGAGCTGAGTCCACAAAAGAGTGGGTAGCGAACTTCATTTTCTGGTCCTCCTGGAACTCACTGATATCGAGAACAGCCTCCATTTCCCTCACCCACGGTGAGCAGCAACAGCAGTGCCGTTACCGTCAAAAATAGGGGGCTTGTATCTTATAAATTCCCCATAGTTACAGCTTCGTGCCGCTTCTGGCGTAGGCTCTTCTTCCTCCTCTTCTTCTTCATTGTCAGACAAAACCATCTCAGTCTCGGGCTATCTCCTTTCGCCCGTAGGTCTACTTCTTTCCTTCCTCTCCCCTTCCCGTACCGCCTTTATAACTTCAGTCACTACAGACGGTAAGATCGTCTGCATGACCTAATGGACTTCTTTAACCACTGCCTCTTTCACCGAGGCCCTTAGGTTTGCACTCTCATCCCCACCCTCCGGATGAGGGGTCTCGGGTTCCTCATGAACCACCTTTTCAACTCCGGGTCTCACTCTCTTGGGTCGCGGTTCAGCATCGTGACCTCCACCCTGTGAATCTTTTGAAGATCTACCACTAGCCATTCATACGCACACTGAAAGATTCAAACACTAACACGGTCATTCATGGGAACAGCTCAGTTTATGTCAAGTATAGTAAGTCCCTAATTACAGTGGCCAATTGTGATTAGCCACTTACTTTACTCTTCAAACCCCGAGCATTACCTATCCTGACTACATCAGTATTTAAATCTACATACAACACATAACACATCACATGCGCACATAATACCGATTAACTTTACAAAAATACCGAATGGCACGTAGCTACTCAGATTGGCATCCCTTCCCTTTCCGTCCCGTTCTCAGTTTAAGTATAAGGTTTATTTCGAAAATTTACCCATTTCACTTAAAGTTTGGCTCTGATACCAACTTGTAAGGCCCCGTTCCCGGGACGCTTACAGCTGGTAAATCATTGCACATAAAACATACATTTTCATTTATCTTCCAAAAATATTGCAGCGGAAATATTCAAGAATGACATTTCATTTCAATATAGTGGCTTTTGCAAAATAATACATCGTTAATCAGTTACAAAATACATTGTTGCATTACATCACAAAAGCGTTATATAAATGGATGCCATCCCAAAAGAGTTGAGTAGCCACCTCGTGCCATCCTCAACAATCATTACCTGCCAACTGGAAACACATCAAACGTTGCTGAGTGAGTTCTAGTTTTATAAAATAAAACATACTTTTCTTTCGTTAAAACCGTTCTTTACTTTCATGCGATCATAAATCATACATACACATAGATAATGTCATTATTATCTTCTTTATGCTTTCATGCTTTCATTCTTTCATCATTACTTCTTTCTTTTCCTTCCACCATAAACTTTACCTAGATATTCTCTGATACTAGCCTAGTTCTAACATAGACCAGCTATAACGATGCATCACATCTCTGGTCACAGTACCTAGGGTAGAGTTTAGGTGTACCACTGCTACGTGCAATACCCAGCTATTCCTGGTACTGGACCTAGGTCAATCATAGACCAGCTATAATGATGCATCTCACCTCTGATCGTAGTACCTAGGGTATGCAGCAATGGTGCTATACAAATGGTCAATCACAAAGAAAGACGCCGATGTGCATCCTCCCAGGATAGCAAACCCGCACACCGTTGGGTTAACACCTTTTAATGGCGTGTCCCGACATACTATGCTTGCAAGACTTTCTTTACTTTCATCATTCGTTAATGCATGTATTCTTACTTCGTGTTCCTCTTTTCTTTATCTTTCACTTTACGTTACATAATACTTTCACTTCATTCATTAACATGACACGTAAAGCCACAGGAAAGATAGGCATACATCATAATAAAGAACATAATATACACAGTCATCAACATCATACAGGGCAACATGATAAATACATTTGACCAACATGCTCCCTAAGGCCTCAACAGTCCTCATACAGGAACTTACGGGAACGTTTACGTCAAAACTTACATCTGAACTTTCCCCCGAAAGTCAGAAGTCAAACTACACTTTTCTTCTGGTGCAACAGCCCTATTCTGGCGCATGGACACCCTTCAGTCGCATGGCCTCCATGCAACTAAACCCCATGCGAATGGACCTCATGCGGATGAACACCAATGTGTATGAACACCCAAGCGAATGGAACTAATGCGAATGGACCACATGCGAATGAAACTAATGCGGATGATCACTTATGCGAATGGACGCTCAGTCGCATGACTCCCCATGCGACAGGCCCCAATCGTGCAAATGAACTCTCAATCATGCAAATGAACCCCAATCACCCCTCATTCGACCGTATGGCCTCCATTCGGTTACCTAGCCCTAGCCGGTGCAGAATGCAGTTCATCCCGAACCTAATCTACCATTTTCGACCTCCAAGCTCATTCAAACCCGTTCTATGCCCAAATCAACAATCCTAAACCTTAGGAATGCATATCACAACACCATTCAAGCACACATAAGCTCACAAGCAAGGCTCAAACGAATCATACACACATACACATACACAAACGGGTCAAACACATACACACTCAAAAACCTGGTTTTTAGATGTGTTCCAGACCCAAATCATTCAAAAACATTTAAACGAGGGGTCCTAGAACTCACACAAATGACCACAATGAGAAGAGTTTCGATTTGACTCGCTTCTCAACGATTTTGCTCACTCGAATCAACCCGAACAACTTTTCTCCCTTTTTTTCTTCTTTCTCTCTTCTCCTCTTTCTTTTCGCTAAAAATGTAAGTATGGAGGGTAATGGCTACCCTCTCCCTACATATATCTTCATATACCAATTTGCTCTTGTTGGCGAGTTTAATCTCTCGACTTTGGACTTTATTTCTTTTCTTCCTTCGTCGGCTTCAAAATAAATAATTAACCGGGTGTTACAATAGATTACAGTTAATCATTCTACTATCATTCTTAACGTTTAGATTCATTCTTTGATTGATTATAGTTGTGTGCTCACTGATTGGATCGCCAATCAAATAGGATTCTGCACTATTTGATTTGGTACACACGTAACTCAGTTTGTACTCCATACCGAAAACAGTCCTAACAATCTTAGAAGCCAAAGGAAAGAAACTCTATCACTACTCCCCTAAACTTATTACATATGAACATCTTGGCCCTACCAGTGTAATGAGTCTAGGAAGAAACTCTTACTGTTTAGTGATCACAAATGATTTTACAAGATTCACTTGGGTTTTCTTTCTTAGAACTAAGGATGAGACGCTTGAGATTTTAAAGAATTTCATCTTAAAGATTGAGAATCAATATGATCACAAGGTCAAAACCATAAAATGTGATTAGGGAACTAATGTTAAGAACCAAATCCTTGATACATTTTATGATGAAGAGGGTATTACAAGACAATATAGTGCTCTGAGGACTCCTCAACAAAATGGTATTGCTGAGAGGAGAAAAAAGACACTAATTAAAGCTGCACAAACTATGTTATCTGACTCTAAACTACCCATCACCTTTTGGGCAGAAGTAGTGAACAATACTTGTTGTGTGCAAAATACAATTTTAGTAGTTAAGGCACATGGTAAGACTCCTTATGAACTTTGCAACAAGAGAAACCTTTCATTGGTTTTCTTAAGTTATTTGGATGTCCTTGCACCATCTCGAATATCAGAGATCAAATTGCCAAGTTTGATGAGAAATTAGATGATGGACACTTTATTGGATACTCTTCCCAAGCGAAGGCTTATAGAGTATATAGTCTTATAACTAGAGTAGTTGAGGAGTCAACTAATGTGATTTTCTGTGCAGTGTTATCTCTATGGATTCAACTTCAAGGAGACTCCCATCCATATAGACAACAACAGTGTTATCTCTATGACAGAGAATTCTGTGCAGCACTCAAGGATAAAACACATCAATATCAGGTATCATTTGATTAGAGATAAATTTTTAAATGGATTAATCAAACTAGTCAAAGTTAACACAAATGAGCAATATGCTAATCTGTTCACCATATCTTTTGATGAGCAGAGATTAAATATCTTGTATCAACTATTAGGATGATTAACTTTGAGTAGCTTTTCTTAAAACTTAATCGTATTATTTCTAAATTCTATGTGTCCTAACTTGTATATTTTATCACCTTCATAAGCCATCGTTTACTCTGGAAGAAAAATCTTTTTAAAAGAATTCCTTAAATTTTTAAAAGTTTTGATCTTTTTATTCTTCGGAAGATATGTATTTACCTTCGGAAAAAACTTATGTCTTTGAAAACAAATACCTACTTCAGTAGATTTACCTTCGGAAAAAAAAATTATATATCTTCCAAAGCTATAATTTTACTTAAGTAGTTGTATATTTTTGAAGAACAATTTTCTTCAGAAAGCAAATTAATCTCGAAAGTTTTATACTTCTAAGAATAAAATTCATTGAATATAAATCTCTTCCAAAGCAAAATTTTCTAAACTCTTTGGAATATCTTCCAAAGTCATTTGGCTTTGAAAGCTCTTCATCAAAACCTCTAAAGCAAATTTACCTTCGGAAGATTTTAGACTTCTAAAAAAACTATATTTTTGGGAACTTTTTTAGAGGTGGGACCGATATCCGGATTTCAAAGTTTATCCTTTTTCATTAACTTTGTATTAGAGCCATTTCATATATATACTTGACAGTTCCCCCCTCTTTCACTCTCTTCTTCATCTAAACAAGTACCAACACCTAAATTCACCCACAAATCATCTTTGTTCTTATGTTTCTTCACCTTTAAGCTTTCTAAATGGCCAACCTCAACTGTAGAAACGACCTAGATTTTTCCATGCAACTCTAGAGGCAACATAATCAAGTTGCTCTGTTGGACTCTGAGAAAGATCCAAGTTTCTCAAAGGTCTGTCGTTTCCTTTCTTTGTTAAAATATCTCACCTCCCTTACTATTGATCCTCCTCTCTATGAGGATCAGTTGTTAGAATTTTAGAAGACCTGCCAAGAGGTCATTATGGATAGGGAGATTACATTGTCTTCCATGATGCAGGGGAGGACAATCTTTATCACTCCAGCCATCATCAACACTCATCTTTAGTTGGATGATGAAGAAGGTGAGTTGTCCTTTCCAAAGGAAGCTGTAAATCATTCCTTTGAGTAGATGCGATATGAGATGGATTCCTCTGTAAAGACCTTCTAGAAATGGAAGGTTTTAACCCTGTGGAAGTACCTACTTCACGTGGTCATCCACATCTTATCCAACAAGCATGGGGGATGGAACCAGATTATTGAAGATCTCTCCTTCATAGTCCATGGAATGGTACTGGGGGTTAGATTTAGGTACTATCAATTTGTTAATTTGGACTCCTTAGAGTATTATATGTTCCTTAGATATGTTCAAAACATTCTTAATTGTGAACTGGGCTGTTAGTTCTCTAGAAAGATTATTGGTCCATTGAATGAGAGAACAACAAGGAGTAAATCAGAACAAGCAAACTTGTGCTTATACTCTTGTTTTCTTTCTCAAATTTTTCCTAAAAATGTTACCGAAGCATTAAAGGACAATGGTTGGATAGAAGCCATGCAAGAAGAATTACTTCAGTTTTGCAAACAAGAAGTGTGGAATTTAGTAGATTTACCTGAAGGAGAAAATGCCATAGGCACGAAATGGTTGTTTAGAAATGATCGTGGTGTAGTAATAAGGAACAAAGTGAGACTTGTTGCACAAGGATACTCATAGGAAGAAGGGATAGATTATGATGAGGTGTTTGCACCAGTTGCAAGACTTGAATCCATTCGAGTTTTCCTGGCCTATGCTTCATTCATGAAATTTAAGGAGTATCAAATGGATGTAAAGGGTGCCTTTTCATATGGTCATTGTTGGATTCGATCTGTCCAAGATACATATTAAATTGATGTGGCTAGTGTGATATGATCCAAGCCGGGTCATACCCAATAACAAGCCAAACAAACACCGATAAATATTTATTCGTTCATAAGATCACACAAATAAATATAAGCACCAATTTAGAAACCGGGTTTTATAAATCATTACTTTTGTAAATAAACAGATTATATAGATAATTTGTTCATGAGGGATTATTTGTTTCATTACTTAAATTGGTTAAACAATGACAAATAATAGTGTGTGTTAGTGCTATTAAATTAAAATGGTTTAATTTTATAAAAACTAAAGTGCAAGAGTGTATATTTTATAAAATTTAAAATGAGAGGGAAACCAAAGGGGACCAAAAATCGGCCACCCCTTTTGGTCTTGGGAGTCCCCTTGTTTTGTTCCAAGGACATGCAAGGCTCTTTTAGTGATAACCAAAAACACACTCTTGCATTTTTGCAACTTCACTCTAACAACACACAAAAGAATAGAACTCTCTCCTCTCTCTCTAAAAGATTCTCGTTTTTGAGTTGGATGAACAAGTTTTTTTTAGCTTTCAAGAAGTGTTCTTGGCTGAAAAGTCTAACTTGAAGAGGGTTCTACAAGTTGGTGTTGAAAAACCTAGCAAGTGGGTGTTTGTACAAGCTTGGGGTATTATCTCTTGAGGTCTTCTTGCTTGAAGATTCAGCCACAAACTCATCTTTTTCACCTCTACCATAGCGATTTCCAGCAGCTCCAAAGGTTGTATTTTCACTTTTTTTTTTGTATTTATTTTGTATAATGATCCATGGTTTGGGGTTTGCTTATTAAATGGATTTAATAATCATCACATTAACATGTTTTAAAAACTAATTATCCTCTGCGTTTTTCATATAAACAAGATTATATGAACTTTTATAAACTTGTTAAAACCCCACAGTCCTATCACTAACGATGTGTTTGTGAAGCAACCTCCAGGCTTTGAGGATGTAGAATTTCCACATCGAGTATATAAGCTGAGTAAAGCTTTATATGGACTTCATCAAGCCCCTAGACGTTGGTATGAGACGTTATCACAACACTTAATCCAACATGGATACACAAGAGGGAAATTGATCCAACTTTATTCATAAATAAGGATAATGATGATCTCTTGTGTGTACAAGTATTGTTGATGATATCATATTTGGTTTTACAAGTCCAAAATTGTGCAATGAATTTGAAGAAATTATGAAATCTCAGTTCCAAAAAAGTTCTATGGGAGAGATTTTTTTGTTTTGAACTTCAAGTCAAGCAAACTGACAATGGAATTTTCATCAATCAAGAGAAGTTTGTTGACAAGCTCTTGAAGAAATTTAAGTTGCAAGACTGTCAGTCCATACGAACTCCAGCAGATGTTAACACCAAGATTGAACCTAATCCAAAAGGAAAATCTATTGATCAAACGCTATACAGATCAATGATTGGTTCTTTGATGTATCGTACTGCATCTAGATCATTATGTATGCTATTTGTGTTTGTGCCAGGTATCAATCAGAACCGAAAGAATCTCACTTAATTGCTATGAAAAGGATAATCAGGTATCTCAAAGGTAAACCAGCTTTAGGGCTTTGGTATCCTTACGAGTGTAACTTTGAACTACATGGATATACAGATAATGATTATGGTGGATGTTATCAAGATAGAAAATCTACTTCGGTTGGTTGTCAATTTCTTGGTCCCCGATTAGTCTCGTGGCAATGTAAGAAACAAACAAATGTCTCTTGTTTCAACGGCAGAAGCTGAGTACATTGCTGCATCAGTAGGATGTTCTCAAATCCTCTGGTTGCAAAATCAACTACTGGATTATGGGTTCAATTTAATTAAAACACCTATTTACATTGATAACGCTACAACTATGTTCATTACAGCTAATCCTGTTCAATATTCAAAACAAAACATATCGAAATTCAATATCATTTTTCTCAGAGATAACTCTAAAAAAGGGTTAATCATATTGATTCAAATTGCAACGGAAAAACAGTTGGCGGATCTATATACTAAAGCCTTCCTACCAAGACGGTTTGAGTATTTAGTGGAGTTTATTGGTCTCATTAATCATATGTGAACTCCCTAAATCAAAAGATCATCATAAGGGATCCTCTCAATTTTAATTGCTTGTGTGTGTGACATCCTGTATTTTTCCAGGTAAACGTCGTTCCATTATCTAAAATCACTTCTGTCACTTATATTATTAAATTCAAATTTGTATAAATGAAATTACAATTGTAATCACTTTAATTTTTTAAACTTCAAGCTAACTTATAAACTTTAAACTAACTTAAAACAAAATTTAAATTAACTATGAAACTAATGCAAAGTGGAGGGGCCTAAGGTGCAAATTCATAGAACACATTATAAATCCCAAACACCTCACGGTTACCATTCGTAACCTCACAACCTATCTCTCTCACAACCCCAACCATAGTGTTCCTTCGACGACAGCCGCTTCCATCATCAAAAGCTCCTGTTAGCATCGATCTCCTCACCGAGTGCGAGTCTCCGGCAACCCCGTTTCCCGTTACAACCTTGGTGATCCTTCTACCTACAACCGTCATTCTTTCGGCAATCATATCACCAGACAGCCGCGAGGATCGACCGGAACAACCATACGCTATGTCCTTTTCATTAATTTCGAACGTTCATATTAACTTGGTTTCGGTATGGCTATCGTGTTCGGTTCGGTCGAAGTCGCGAGCATGTTCGTAATTGAGTGTTTCTTTGAAAAGTTTATGTTTCTCATGCGTAAGTTGTGGTGTATATATGTACGCAGGTATGATGTGTGTTTGTGTGTGTGTTAAACGTGTGTGTGTGTGTGTGTGTGGTTTACAGATTTCATGCTAGGCGCATGGAACAATAAGGTGGGCGCATGAACCTCCTAATCGGGCGCATGGAGGGATTTTTCCTCGTGGTTGGGCGCATGCATGTTGAGAAGCAGGTTGCATGGGTATCATGGTATGTATATATATATAGTGCATTTAAATGTAAATGGAGGATTGTAGCATGGGGGATTCGCTTGTATGTTAGGCGCATGGGGTGCACCATGCGCCCATGTGTGTGTTTGTATGTGTTATTGGTGGTTAGGCGCACGCATGGGATTTCTCTTGAAGGTTTGGCGCATGGGATCTAGTTGTATGTGGGGTGCATGGATTTTCATGTGGAATTATTGTGCTTATGCTTGTGGGTGTTTCTGCATGTTTATGCATGCATGGTTGTATGATGGTAGGTATGCATGTGTATCTGGATGTGGTATGTATTATCTGTAAAATATGTATATATAAATACTACGTGTGTGTATTAGTCTATATATATATTAAATTGGCATGCGCAATCATATGTACCTGTATGTGTGTTCATTAATAACAATAATGTGGGGTTTATATATGTGTATATATAATATATTATATATAGAAAGAGTACTTTTATATATAATTCGGGTTATACGTGAATATTGGGTTTTATGTTTGTGTGTGTTTGCATTTGCTTGTGTATGGGGGATTTCTACCGAGAACCGACACCGCAACCGAGACGTCAAACGTGAAACCGTACCTTCCTTATACTTATATTCAACAATTAATATTAATAGGTTAATCGAAGACCCGAATCTTTTGTGTTACACTATTTATTTGTTGCAACGCATTCGTGGTGAGTCTTCACGGCCCCTATTTTACATTACTTTCCTTTTTGGGAGAGAAAAATAGAAAATCTATTTATAAATGGTTTCTAGTATTATTGTTTGTCGCCTGTTACGTTAGTGCAAACATACTTAAAACTCCTTACATTCTCAAACCGTTAGTAACGTGTAGCGAGGTAATTCTGAGTAGTACTACTGGGTTTGACAAACCCCGCCCGGCTAGTCGCGCTAGCTTGATTGGAGGTCAAACGGGTGCGTTATTGACCTAACATTTGTCACTGTCTGGGTTAGACGTGATGGGAAGGAAACAAACATACAAACAGTCAGCTTCGGTTTGAAACGCTAACTAACTTGATTATAGGCTAGCTACCTATCGATATGCTTTAATTACTTTACCATTCGAACAGTTTCAAACATTTTTATCTGTTATCAAACCTGTGAACTCACCAACTTTATGTTGACATACTTTTGCATGTTTTCTCAGGTCACAGGAACATTTAAGCTCATGTTGCACAATTAGGGAACGCACTCAGGACATGCATCATCAAACTCATTTATTTTGCTTTAAACATTATTTGGCATAGTACTTTGGGAACTTTTAGTATTGGTTTACATTTGTCTTTACGCTTCCGCACTGATGTTTATTTCATTTATGACTACTCTGATTAATGTTCAAACGTTTATTTAAATTCATATAGTGTCTTTTGATATGACCGCGTCTGAGATCCTGGTTTGTCACACGCCTTGCGGTAAAACCCCGCACGTGGAATTTGAGGGTGTGACAGATTGGTATCAGAGCCATTGATTATAGAGAACTAGGATTGCATTTGCATCTAGACTATAGCCTTAAAGACAACACTAGCATTGCACAAACACACTTACTTGGTTACAAACTTTGTATGAACATTGCATGGTATACTCGCGTTGCGTTACAGAAAATCCATATCATTATAACTTGTACTATCCATGTCACTTGTATCCTCCTCGGCTAATAGAGAGGCGAAAGATTCCGCTCGTTTGCCTTCGAACATCTACATCTATTTCTTAACCCACGGAGACGAAGAGACGTCGACTCGAATCTAACGTCGCCACCTCGGGGCACGGGGGAGCTCTCAAATGTGCACGACTCTTCTAACAACGATAATTAGGGAGGACAACGTACCCTACCATCCTACCTCTTTTCACACTTACTTCTACTTCTATCGTACCCTATCTTCCCTACCCGCCTGAACAATCATTCGCCACCATGTAACTGCGATGAACGTTGGACACGACATATGCTTGAGACAACCAGATAGATTCGAAATCTATCAGAGAATCAAACTCGGACACGTGAATACTTAGAGCTCCAATGGAAAAGCCTTGAATCCACTGACAAGTGCCATAACAGACTCATAAGTGGAAATTCTTTACCCAGATAGGCATGATTGTTTCCATTCAACTGATATCTATTTATGATTGTTTGATTTGAATACATTGTACTCCTTACAATATATTTTTATCAGGGATTATTATTTGATTATTGATTGTTGTGATTTGTGAAACGCATGATTATTTACATTGTACATTATGATGATTATATATTATATATTTTCTCATGTTCGTGTATTGTGAATGCGAAGAATCATGTCTAGAAGAAGAGCTGGACGTCCAAGCGGACGAGGAAACATCAACATGACTCAAGTTGAGTTAGATGCCATTATCAATGTGTGTGTTGCTAACGCGCTTGCAGCATATGAACAGACCCGAAATCAGAACCAGAATAACCAGAACCAAAATCAAGGAGCTCAAGCAGTCTGTACATTCAAGATGTTTATGGACTGTAAGCCTCATTCATTCAGTGGTTCTGAGGGTGCTGTTACGCTACTTCATTGGTTGAGAAACTTGAGTCGGTTTTCGCCATGTGCAACTGTCCTATTGGAAACCATGTCAAGTATGCCTCTGGCACATTAGAAGGACCAACATTAACTTGGTGGAACTCACAAGTCCAGATGTTAGGACTTGAGGCTGCTAATAATCTACCATGGGATGACTTCAAGACCTTAATGAAAGATGAGTACTGTCCCAGAAATGAGGTCCAGAAACTGGAGGGAGAGTTTTGGAATCTGAAGATGGTTGGATCTAATATTGAGGAATATACGACTCGTTCGCACGAGTTGGCTTCTTTATGTCCTCAAATGGTAACCCCGGACTACAAAAGAATAGAGAAGTATATTGATGGTTTAGCTCCTCGGTTTCAAGCTAGTGTCATAGCTGCTGATCCTGATACTATTTAGCGTGCTATCTGGCTAGCTCACAAGCTCACTGATCAGGCAGTGGCACAGGGCACTCTGCCTAAACGTAGCACTACATCCGGTTCATCTGATTATAAATGAAAATGGGATAGTACCACCAGCAAGTCCTCAAACTCGAACAACACTCACTAACAACAAGTTAGAAAGTATGATTCCTCTAGAAGCTACACAAATAA
This sequence comes from Flaveria trinervia, assembly GCA_025506515.1. Lineage (NCBI taxonomy): Eukaryota > Viridiplantae > Streptophyta > Magnoliopsida > Asterales > Asteraceae > Flaveria > Flaveria trinervia. Next base: position 106,061 of record JACCIX010000036.1, read on the forward strand.
TAATCACAACAACAACAACAATGGTCAGGGATCGAGTAACTATGCAGGCAAGAACCCAAAGTGCAATAAATGCAATTTTCACCATCATGGCCAGTGTGATCGTTTTCGTTGCCAAAGGTGTGGAAGGATGGGTCATGCTGCTAAAGACTACAAGGGTGAATAGATGACTAGACAACAATCTCAGTAACAACGAAAAGGCGAAGTGACAAGGGGTTGTTTCGAATGTGGCAAAGAGGGTCATTACAGGAAATATTGCCCACAACTAAAGAACGGGAACAAGGGCAATAATGGAAACAACAATTATGGAAATGGCACTAAGGGTCAAGCTTTCGTGATTGGGTCTAGTGAGGTAAGGAATGATCAAAACGTAGTTATCGGTACGTTTCCTCTGAACGACTGTTTTGCTTCTCCATTATTTGATACCGGTGCTGATAGGAGCTTTATCTTTGCCAAGTTTAGCAAACTTCTAGATGTAACGTTAACCGAAATAGAACCTAGTTACATGGTAGAACTAGCTGATGAAAAAATGATTAAGGCAACACATATTCTCAAAGGATGTAAACTAGAACTATCGGGACACAAGTTAGATATAGACCTCATGCCTGTTACACTTGGTAGCTTTGATGTGGTCGTCGGCATGGACTGGTTATCTAAGAACCAAGCTGAGATTATCTGTCGTGAAAGGTCGTTCGTGTACCACTTCCTAGTGGTGAAATCATATATGTTCAGGGCGAGAAATGTGGTGTAGTCTCTGGCATCATATCGTACATGAAAGCCCAGAAATGCTTACGTAAAGGTCATACCGCTATTTTAGCTTTGATCACAGAAAAGACTATCGAAGAAAAGAAGATTGAGGATATCCCTATTGTTCGTGACTTTCCTGAGGTTTTCCCTGAAGACTTACTTGGTCTTCCACCGCATCATCAGGTCGAGTTCCAGATTGATTTGATACCTGGAGCCACACCTATTACGAGAGCGGCATACAGACTAGCTCCAAAAGAACTGCAAGAACTGTCCACTCAACTACAAGAACTTTTAGATAAGGGATTTATCAGACCCAGCTCATCACCATAGGGAGCCCTAGTCCTGTTTGTCAAGAAAAAGGATGGGACTTTCCGTATGTGTATTGATTACCGTGAACTGAACAAAGTGATGGTAAGAAATGTTATTCTTTTCCCCGTATCGACGATTTGTTTGACCAACTTCAAGGGTCGAGCTTCTATTCCAAGATAGATTTGAGATCAGGATATCATCAACTGAGAGTCTGAGAGGAGGACATATCAAAGACAGCATTCAGAACTCGTTACGGTCACTACGAGTTTTTGGTTATGCCTTTTGGGTTTACCAATGCACGGCGGTGTTCATGGATCTCATGAACCGCATGTGCAAACCCTACCTGGACAAGGTTGTCATCGTTTTTATTGATGATATTTTGATATATTTAAAGAACAAGGAGGAGCATGAGGAACATCTTCGATTGATTTTGGAATTACTTAACAAGAGAAACTGTATGCCAAGTTTTCGAAGTGTGACTTCTGGATTCGGGAAGTCCAATTCTTGGGCCATGTGGTCAATGAGAAGGGTATACATGTTGACCCGGCAAAAATAGAAGCCATCAGAAACTGGGCTACGCCTAAGACTCCAACTGAGGTACGACAGTTTCATGGGTTGGCTGGGTATTATAGAAGATTCATTGAAGGATTTTCGAAGATCGCTCAACCACTTATAGCATTAACTCATAAAGGCACAGTGTACAATTGGGGTGACAAGCAAGAGTCTGCATTTCAGTTCCTAAAACAAAAGCTTTGTACGGCACCGATACTATCCCTACCCGAGGGAACAGATGATTTTGTAGTATATTGAGATGCATCCATCTAGGGTTTTGGTTGTGTGTTAATGCAACACGATAAGGTCATCGCATATGCCTCTCGTAAGCTAAAAGTTCATGAGAAAAAAACTACACGACACACGACTTAAAGTTAGGGGCCGTTGTGTTCGCACTCAAGATATGGAGACATTACTTGTACGGTACCAAGTGAACCATTTATACCGATCACAAGAGTCTTTAACATATTTTTGAGCAGAAGGAGTTGAATATGAGACGACGTCGCCGGGTCGAGTTGTTGAATGACTATGACTGTGCGATCAAGTATCATCCGGGTAAGGCTAATGTAGTAGCTGATGCCTTAAGTCGAAAGGAGACACCTAAGCCAAAGCGAGTTCGAGCATTACAACTCACCATCCACACCGGACTACCTGATCAGATACGTAATGCTCAACTTGAGGCTTTGAAGGACGAGAACTTGAAAGCAGAGTCCATGCGAGGAATGGAAAGGCAGCTAGAGAGTCAAATTGGATGGAGTTCGTTATTTCATGGAACGAATATGGGTTCCTTTGTATCGGAATTTACGAGAACTAGTGATGGACGAAGCCCATAAGTCTCGATATTCTATCCATCCGGGTTCAGATAAGATGTATCATGACTTGAAAGTTCTGTATTGGTGGCCGAACATGAAAGCTGATATCGCCACCTATGTAAGCAGATGTTTAACCTGTTCTAAGGTTAAAGTGGAGTATCAAAGGCCATCTGGTCTACTTCAACAGCCAGAAATTCCTGTATGGAAGTGGGAGCAGATCTTAATGGATTTTATCACGAAGCTGCCTCGAACTCCTAGCGGGTGCGATACCATTTGGGTAATTGTAGATCGCTTGACGAAATCCGCACACTTGCTACCAATTAGAGAGACTGGTAGAATGGAGAAGTTAACTCGTATCTACCTAAGGGAAATAGTCTCTCGGCATGGTGTGCAAATTTCTATCATCTCCGATCGTGACGCTCGATTTACTTCTCACTTCTGGCAATCTTTGCAATGATCATTGGGAACACGGCTAGATATGAGCACCGCATATCATCCTCAAACTGATGGTCAGAGTGAGTGTACAATACAGACACTGGAAGATATTTTACGTGCTTGCGTAATTGACTTTGGCAGCCATTGGGAAACTCATTTACCGTTGGTTGAGTTTTCTTACAATAACAGCTATCACACATCGATCAAAGCTGTACCGTTTGAAGCATTGTATGGACGTAAGTGTCGATCACCTATTTGTTGGGCAGAAGTTGGAGAAAGCCAACTTACCGGTCCGGAACTTGTGCATGAAACAACTGAGAAGATAGTGCAAATTCGTAATCGCATGGCAGCAACACGTGACCGACAAAAGAGTTATGCAGATAAACGGCGCAAACCGTTGGAATTTCAAATTGGTGATAAGGTACTTTTGAAAGTGTCACCTTGAAAAGTGTAGTTCGTTTCAGAAAACGTGGAAAGCTAAACCACCTACGTTGGGCCTTTGAGATTGTCAAAAGGTTGGCCCAGTAGCCTACTAGTTGAACCTACCAGAAGAGCTTAGCGGAATACACAATGTGTTCCATGTTTTGACCTTGAGGAAATGCCTTACAGATGAGACTCTTGTCGTTCCTTTAGATGAGATACATGTGGATGAACAACTGCGTTTCATCGAGGAACCGGTGGAACTTATGGACCGAGAGGTCAAAACGCTCAAACATAGTCGTATTCCTATCGTCAAAGTTGTTGGAACTCAAAGCGTGGACTAGAGTTTACTTGGGAACACGGGGACCAGATGAAGAAGAAGTACCCACAACTGTTCAACGATTAGGCATTTACTTCTCAAGGTATTCATTCTTAAGATACCTTTTCCTTTAAATTTCGAGATGAAATTCCCTTCGACAAGGGGATGATTCACAACTCTAACGAAACCTTACATTCCTTGTTTTGGGTTCGTTGCAGAAACTCCAGAAACCATATCCTAAGCAAGCCCCTTTGTTGTCGCTGTTGAACCCAGTATTTCTTTATAAATCTGATGTTTTAATTTTCGGGACGAAAATTTCTTCAACAAGGGGATGATGTGACATCCTGTATTTTTCCAGGTAAATGTCGTTCCATTATCTAAAATCACTTCTGTCACTTATATTATTAAATTCAAATTTGTATAAATGAAATTACAATTGTAATCACTTTAATTATTTAAACTTCAAGCTAACTTATAAACTTTAAACTAACTTAAAACAAAATTTAAATTAACTATGAAACTAATGCAAAGTGGAGGGGCCTAAGGTGCAAATTCATAGAACACATTATAAATCCCAAACACCTCACGGTTACCATTCGTAACCTCACAACCTATCTCTCCCACAACCCCAACCATAGTGTTCCTTCAACGGCAGCCGCTTCCATCATCAAAAGCTCCTGTTACCATCAATCTCCTCACCGAGTGCGAGTCTCCGGCAACCCCGTTTCCCTTTACGACCTCTGGTGATCCTTCTATCTACAACCGTCATTCTTTCGGCAATGACTATCACCAGACAGCCGCGAGGATCGACCGGAACAACCATACGGTATGTCCTTTTCTTTAATTTCGAACGTTCATATTAACTCAGTTTCGGTATGGCTATCGTGTTCGGTTCGGTCGAAGTCACGATCATGTTCGTAATTGAGTGTTTCTTTGAAAAGTTTATGTTTCTCATGCGTAAGTTGTGGTGTATATCGTACGCATGTATGATGTGTGTTTGTGTGTGTGTGTTAAATGGGGTGTGTGTGGTTTAGAGATTTCATGCTAGGCACATGGAACAATAACGTGGGCACATGAACTTCTAATCGGGCACATGGAGGAATTTTTCATCTTGGTGGGTGCATGCATGTTGAGAAGCAGGTTGCATGGGTATCATGGTGTATATATATATATATATATATAATATATATATATATATATATGCATTTAAATGTAAATGGAGGATTGTAGCATGGGGGATTTGCTTGTATGTTAGGAGCATGGGGTGCACCATGCGCCCATGCGTGTGTTTGTATGTGTTATTGGTGGTTTTGGCACACGCATGGGATTTCTCTGAAGGTTGGGCGCATGGGATCTAGTTTGTATGTGGGGTGCATGGGATTTTCATATGGAATTATTGTGCTTATACTTGTGGGTGTTCTGCATGTTTATGCATGCATGGTTGTATGATGGTAGGTATGCATGTGTAGCGTGTGTACCTGGATGTGGTATGTAATATGTGTAACATATGTATATATATACTACGTGTGTGTATTTAGTCTATATATATTAAATTGGCATGCGCAATTAGATGTTCCTGTATGTGTGTCATTAATAACAATAATGTGTGGGTTTATATATATATATATATAAAGAGTACTTTTATATATTTTCGGGTTATACGTGAATATTGGGTTTTATGTTTGTGTGTGTTTGCATTTGCTTGTGTGGGGGATTTCTACCGAGAACCGACACCGTAACCGAGACGTCAAACGTGAAACCGTACCTTCCTTATATTTATATTCAACAATTTATATTAATAGTGTAAATTAATATTAATTCAGGTTAATCGGAGAGCCGAATCTTTTGTGTTACATTACTTATTTGTTGCAATGCATTCGTGGTGAGTCTTCACGGCCCCTATTTTACATTACTTTCCTTTTTGGGGGAGAAAAATACAAACTTATTTATAAATTGTTTCTAGTATTATTGTTTATCGCCTGTTACGTTAGTGCAAACATACTTAAAACTCCTTACATTCTCAAACCGTTAGTTATGTGTAGCGAGGTAATTCTGAGTAGTACTACTGGGTTTGACAAACCCCGCCCGGGCCAGTCACGCTAGCTTGATTGGAGGTCAAAAGGGTGCGTTATTGACCTATCATTTGTCACTGTCTGGGTTAGACGTGATGGGAAGGCAACAAACATACAAACAGTCAGCTTCTGTTTGAAACGCTAACTAACTTGATTCTAGGCTAGCTACCTATCGATATGCTTTAATTACTTTACCATTCGAACAGTTACAAACATTTTTATCTGTTATCAAACCTGTGAACTCACCAACTTTATGTTGACATACTTTAGCATGTTTTCTCAGGTCACAGGAACGTTTAAGCTCATGTTGCACAATTAGGGAACACACTCAGGACATGCATCATCAAACTCGTTTATTTTGCTTTAAACATTTCATTTGGCATAGTACTTAGGGAACTTTTAGTATTGGTTTACATTTGTCTTTATGCTTCCGCATTGATGTTTATTTCGTTTATGACTACTCTGATTTAAAGTTCAAACGTTTATTTAAATTCATATAATGTCGTTAATATGACCGTGGCTGAGATCCTGGTTTGTCACACGCCTCGCGGTAAAAACCCGCACGTGGAATTTGAGGGTGTGACAGTGTGTATTTTGTGTGTGTGTGTGTTTTTTTAGAAAAACCAAATACAAAAGTATAAAATCAAAACTCCAAAAATAGAGTCTTTTTCAAAGTGTCAGTTTATTTTTAGACAAGAATCTATTTATGCAATATGTGAGAAATGATAGTACATTAGTGAGATCAGTTGCATATTTCACTCATTAATAAAGTCTGACATGATCAGATATGATGTGTCGAAAATATCATGCTACTATACTGAAAAAGTAAATTCTTGTGATTACACTAAATCTTTATTTGTGTGTATTCATTTGAGTAATTTTGAGATGTTTTAGCTTATGAGATTGATTGCTTGTTAAGTTACACCACTCACACCTGATGGTGATGTGATTAATCATGAGATCTGTTACAAGCATCATATCACTTCTTTGTTATGAGTCATCGACCTGAAGTGCTGAGATATCCTTTGTTGTAAGTCATTACAGACTGGATTTTCTCTTTGATGCAAAAGATGCCAATGTGCACAATCTATTCAAATGAATAGATAGAGCTGATCAAATGGTTTTCCATGATCATTCTCTATTCATTTAAGTAACATGAACTCTGGTTATACATATGTTTCAGGTAAAAAGTTGAGTATGTGTTCTTTCTTGCATGTCTTGATGATAGTTGAGCTTTTTAAGCCTCTGTATGATCTACATCATGTCATATCTATAAATATACCCTCATCAATCCAAGAATTGAAAAAGTAAGTGAGCTGATAGTTTGTCAAAAACACTCATTTTCTGTCCTTAGATCTTGTGTCTCATTTGTTGTGATATCACTGACCTGGAACACACTTGATCAGGATTTATTCATTGTCTATGACTATTCACATTTTTTTTTATTTGATGTGCTGATCTTCATTTATATGATCTCACTGCAGACATGAATTCTTTTGTTTATACTAGGTTTTGATTCTTTTGATTTTATGCATGTTTTATGTGTGTGAAGGCAATATAATAATGAGATGTGTGATCTTATTATGTTACCTTAGAAAACTTATAAGTTGTTCAAACTTAAAAGTTTAGGGGGGGTAATAAATGGAAGAGTTTTTTCTCAGAAAATTAAAATAAAATGTTGAATTAAAGGTTTATGCTATATGTTCAAAGTGTATGTGAGTTTGATAATTAACTTTTGAAAATGATGATATGAACCTATATAAATTTGCAAGTGGAAATGTTTATTTCAAAATTGAAAAATAGATATTTGATTATGTTTTGAGATTAAAATGTAGGGAAGATAAATTTTAAAAAGTTAATCAACAAGTGAAGAATTAAAAATGTTAAAAATCAATTTGAGTGTGCAAAATGTAAAAAGATCAAATTTGAGGGACTAAAATGTAAATTTTGGGAATTCAAAAAATATGCTTAAAATGTTTAAATATTAGTATGAAATATTACTAATATGTTTAAACAGTGTGCAGGTGAAGATTTTGGAAAACACAAGTGTAAGACTCATGAAAGTCAACTCAAAGGCAACTCATGCGCCTAAATAGTGTCCATACGTCGCTAGATAGGAGCATGGTGAACTTTCAGGAAATTATACAAGTGTTTGGGCATTTTTCATATTCCCATGCATCTAAATAGTTGCAATAAGTCCATGAGTTTAACCAAGTGTTTGGGCGTTTCACACAATCTCATACGCCTAAACAATGATAATGAGTCTGTTTTTAACAAAGTGTTAGATTTTTGAATGTCTCATGCGTCTACACAGTGTTGAAATGTTTTAAGAGTCACAAGAAGTGTTAGACGTTTCAAGAACTTTAGACCGCTAAACAGTGCAAATGCTGCTAAACAGTGCAAAAGCTCCTAAACAGTGCTTATGCGTCTGTACAGTGCCCATGCGGCTGAACAGTTCTCATGCGTCTTAGTCAATACGGCCAATAGTGCTCATGCGTCTCATTATTTTGTGAATTTAGGTTTCATACGCACAAACAGTGCTCATGCGTCTAAAATTTCACTTAATATATATTGAACACTTACACTTGTTTCTCATTCACACTCAATTCTCCAAACACAACTCTCTAAACTATCGACTCTGGTCTTCATTGAACTCTCTGATTTTTATTGTTTGAAGCAAATTTGTGTTGATTGTTAGATATTTTTGAGTTTATAAACGTAAGTTTGTGATTAAGATCAGTAGATTTTGGTTAAAACATGTCGATTGGCATAGTCGTTTGACTGCTATTTGGGCGTTCGAACACTATATGATTGAACATTCAAAGTTTAACTAATCAAATCTTAATCATATATAAAATTGATTCTGGATTATTGATATGTATCAAATTTCGAGCAATTTGATATATTGTTCATCAACTGAAATCGTGAATGATGTTGATGATAGTTTGAACAGCCGGGTTCTTCGAAGGAAGAAGAAGAAGATGAACAGACAAATTTAATTTTTGAAAAATAAAAAAATAAAAAATATTTGTTTAAATAAAAAGTAGATGAATCAGAATTCAAATAATTGATTGATAAAAATGATAGATACAAAATGAATAAATTTTAAGATTTCACAAATTAAATTCATAAGTAAAAAGTCAAAATCATAAGTCAAAATTGAATTCAATATTACAAATTGCAAATTCATAAGTAAATTTTAATGTTCTAAACATAAAGTTGCTGCATTGTTAGATGAGGAAAACAAAGAAGTTGCTGGTTATGAAGAGATTATACGATTTCTACTAAGATCAAAATATGTCTATGCAAGGTGTGCCAGAACTTTGATTAATGCAAGATTGATCAAAAGATTTTGGAGAATAGCAAAAATAGAAAGAGATGAAGAAGGGAATAAAGTTTTAAGAGCTTTCATTACATCTGATAGAATGCTTGAAGTTTCTGAACAAGCAATCAGAACAACTCTTAAACTTGGAGAAAATGATCCAGAAGACTTATCTGAGTATACTTTCAATGAATGTAGAGATGTATTTCTACAAATAGGGTCATCCGGATCACTTTCCTAAGAAACAATTCTTCAGAGCAAGAGTATATAAACACTGGAAATTGTTGTGTTATATATTTCAACATTGCATGTCCAAAAGAAGTGCTGGTTGGGATTCATTCCCATTATTGCTCTAGCCACAAACAGAAGGTTTAACATGGAAAAGTGGATAATGAATGGATTCATATTCAATCTTGAAAGAAGAAAGAGAAATAAATACTTGATGTATCCAAGATTTCTCTAACTGCTCATTAATGAAGAGTATCCAGATTTATATGTTGAAGGAGTTGAAGGAGATAAATTGCAATTAAAGCACATGACTGAATCTGTTTATAAGAGACTTGCTATGATTACTGGTGCTCAAATCATTCCTTATTTGATTATATAAGGAATGTAGCTATGAATCAAGTAGACATAAATCAACTACACTATCATTTATCTGAAGATGAACCCATAGATCCAAATGATCTTATTGAGGTTTTGTAGATGATGTGATTGATGATGATGATGAAGAAAGTGATAATGAAGCTACTGAAAGCTCATCAGATGATGATGATAATGATAATAATGATGATGAAGGTAATGATGGTGCAACTAAAGCATATCAAGAAACTATTGATGAAAGGAATAATGATGATTCTGTACATGAAGTTCAAAGAGATGAACCAGTTATTGTTGCTAATGAAGAAGATTCACAAAATCAAACTTTTGATTTGATTTCATGAATGATATGTTATCTGAACCAGTGTTTGAAGCTGAAATGAATAAAGATGTTGAAGAAATTCCTGTGAGTACAACCCACAATGTGTCAGTACAAACAGAGGAGATAACTGATATAGATGAGATGGAAAATTTGAAAGAAGAAAATGTGATTAAAGAGAAAGAAATTGAGGAATTAAAAGTTGAGAATGAAAGACTAAAAGAGATGAATATATCTTTTGAAAAAGAAATTCAAAAGTTAAAGGATGAAAATTTTAAGTTAAAAGAAGAAAGTTTACTGAAAGATGAAAAGATGAAAGATGCAAAAGACAAAGAAGATGTTACCAAAAATTTTTAAGTTATGATAAAGGATTATGACATTCCTGAAGAGAAATTCAAGAAATTATCTGATGAAAATAAAAAATTGAAAGGTGAATTAATAAAGGTAAAAGAACCTCAAAAGCCTATCTCACCAGATCAAATGATAAGTTCTGAGATGATTGTTGAAGAGAATCCTGAGGTGATCAAAGGCAAAAGGAAACTTGATGATATGGTAGATAATTTTAACAGGGTCATCTTCAAAAGTACAAAGAATAAAAGAAACTATTGAAAAGCAAAACATTCAAGAACAAATTGGAGCTTTAGAAGACAATGAAGAAATTTTCCGTGATGACTGGTATGACGAAGTCTTAGATGAAGAAGACATAGATGAAGCTCAATTTGTATCAAATTTCAATTCACAAGAACCAACGCAAGATCAAGATGAAATTCCACAAGATTTTGATGATAGATACAACTACCTTGTGAAGATAAATGATGAATATGAGAAATGCATTGCCGCCGAGTCAGTTGCTCCTATTGATCCAAATGAGATTGTAATGGACCATGGTGAATAGAATAGAGCTAAATAAAGTATTCATGTCGATGAATTATCAAGCTCTAAGCTGCACCATCCTGACCCTGATCATATGAGTATTCGAGCATTAAGGTCTTGGTTGCAAGCTAGGAATTACCCATGGAGGAAATTTGGTGATACATGTATGTCCCTAGATCATGATATGTGATGTAATAGATCGTGTTGGTATGATTAATGAAATGATATTGATTGTTTGTTAGTTATAATGTTTAATGTTTCATTAATGAGTCGACATTGAATTGGTAATTAGGTTAGTGATTGCTTGAATGATTACACATAATGTTTATTAAATATACATTAAAACTTAACATAATGAAGTTCTCATGCAAATGGCTCATGCGAATGAACCATACGCATGAATAACTTCACACGATTGACTCAGTCGCACGACTGAACCAGGAGACTGGATCAGTCGTACGATTGTAACATAAGATGGCTCAGTCGCACGACTGAACACTCAGTCGTACGAATGAATCAACCGCATGGTTCAATCGCAAGACTGAACCATACTAATGGTTCAGTCGCACGATTGAATAGTACCAACCTATAAATACAACTCAATTCGAGAAAAACGGGGAGACTCTCGATCAATTACGATTCCAGACGTACCCTAGCCGTCTAGAAACCTCCCAATTCGTTCTCCAAGTTCATAGAACACATTAGATCGATTCCCAATCGATTTCTAATGTTAGTTTCAATTCTTGATTGATTCTTCGTGTGTTCTCACTGATTGGATCGCCAATCAAATAGGATTCCGCACTATTTGATCTGGTTTACACGTTAATCTCTAGGTATTTCGGTCAAATACCAGGTCCTAACAAGTGGTATCAGAGCCAGTTACTACTGGAATGATCTAACAATCATTCTAGCAACCCAAGCTCTTGATTTCTAGATTGAATTCAGATATTGACGTTAAACCCACTTCGTGTTCTTCGTGTTTTGCTCAGATCTTGTTACGTGTGTTGCTTCTATGTTGAAATCGAATTCGAAACCACGTTCCTGTCACCCTTTCGAATCTGATGATGTGTACTTGTTTTGGTTCATGTTGAATTCGTCAGATTAGGGTTTTGGGCAGCGCTGACGGCTGCAGATCTGAAAATCTGCGTGCAGACCCGTTCATGCGACTGGGCCATGCGAATGGACCATTCGTATCACTGGGCCATGCGAGTGGACATTCGTACGACTGGACCATGCGTACGACTGGACCATGTGAATGAGCCATTCGTACGACTGGACAGTCGTATGTTCAGTCATGCGACTGGACTAGTCGTATGTTCAATCGCACGAATGAGCCACCGCATTGACTCATTCGCATTTGTTCCAGACCAAAAAAAAAGAAGAGTCTGGAACAGCTTCTTGCACAGATTTGAAGATGAGCAAAGCATATTCACCCAGAGGTTCGTTTGTCAAATAAGTTTGATGTGTACCCCATTATTCGTTGGATTTCCAGAATAGGGGAATTTACTGGAACAAGAAAGAGAGAAGAGAAGATGTCAGCAATTGGTGCTGATTTTGTGGGGTAGTCAGAAGCATCTGACTACTTATGGGCCAAATCAAGTTATATTTATCCGCACAGAAAGGAATATGCTTCTTAAGGGGAATCCTTGTATATAGAAAGTGAAGACGCAATCAGAAGTGATGATGTGAACCGGTTTCCGATGATGAATCTTCGTGCATGCTGATTTGGTTGATATTGTCAGCTGTGGATTGGAACCTTCACCTTTTGCCCAATACACCCTGTCAAGACGCAAGGAGAGCACAATGTCTATATATTGGATATGCTGAATGTGAGGGGGAATTTCTACAGGTGGTGATGTTAATCAGGTTAGCCTGTGTGAAGATTGAAGCAATGGAAAACTGTTCGTATCATTATCTGGAAAAATCAGTCATATGGGGAATCTTGCTGCTGTGATGGTGTTCTGCAAAGTAAACGAAAGCTATTGTGCCTAAATTCATTTTCAAGGATGTGGTAGTAACCTGACAGATCGGCAACGTTGGCTAATATGGTTTTCGTTTGATTCTACTAGCAACCAGAGCAAAGATTGACTGAAGATTGTAAGAGGTGTTATCTACTATTCGCAAGCAACGTACAAGGGGGACTTTGTTGGAGCATATATAGTCATATATAGTGTGTCCGTCGCTTGTCGAATAGTCTAGGCTTAATGTTATACACCTAATATGTTGTAAACACATGAAACTAGGTCATTCGCAGGAGCATATGCGAATGAGACTCAGTCGTACGACTGAGCCATGCTAATAGACCAGCCGTGCGACTGAGAGATGCGATTGGGACATTCGTAAGACTGAACCATAAGTATGGTCCAGTCGTACGATTGAACCATACGCATGGTCCAGTCGTACGATTGAACCATACGCATGGTCCAATTGTGCGAATGGGCCCAGTCGCATCAACTATGGGTCGAGGCCTATATATACCAGTTTCAATGTGTAGAGTGTTTAAGGATTGAGAGGAAGTCTGTCGGAGCCTAGGGCTGCCGGATGATAGGGGAGATCATGCTCGATCTTCCCGTTGCCAAGAGTCTTGATTCTTATGTTGTAACGAGCTTGTAATCGTTAGGTTTTTATCAATGAAACCAATATTTGATAGTTCATGTTATTGATTTGACTTTTGGTTTTGGTTGTTCATCCTTCCGTCAAGAACATGCTCGAGTTTAATCGATCCAAGTGAAAAAACCGACTTCACAACTGGTATCAACTTGTTAGGACCTGGTATTTGACCGAATACCTAGAGATTAACGTGTAAACCAGATCAAATAGTGCGGAATCCTATTTGATTGGCGATCCAATCAGTGAGAACACACGAAGAATCAATCAAGAATTGAAACTACGTTAGAAATCGATTGGAATCGATCTAATGTGTTCTATGAACTTGGAGAACGAATTGGGAGGTTTCTGGACGACTAGGGTACGTCTGGAATCGTAATTGATCGAGAGTCTCCCCGTTTTTCACGAATTGAGTTGTATTTATAGGTTGGTACTATTCAATCATGCGACTGAACCATTAGTATGGTTCAGTCGTGCGATTGAACCATGCGGTTGATTCATTCGTACGACTGAGTTTCAGTCGTGCGACTGAGCCAATCTTATGTTACAATCGTACGACTCATCCAGTCTCCTGGTTCAGTCGTGCGACTGAGTCAATCGTGTGAAGTTATTCATGCGTATGATTCATTCACATGAGCCATTTGCATGAGAACTTCATTATGTTAAGTTTGAATGTATTATTTAATAAACATTATGTGTAATCATTCAAGCAATCACTAACCTAATTAACCAATTCAATGTCGACTCATTAATGAAACATTAAACATTATAACTAACAAACAATCAATATCATTTGATTAATCATACCAAACAAGATCTATTACATCACATATCATGATCTAGGGACATACATGTATCAACAAACTCCCCCTTGGACCTAGATCTCTCTAATGTCTTGTTTTCTTCATTACCTCCTCATATTTCTTGTACTTGTCCTCTTTTGTGACTCCCGCTGAATATCAAACGCGAAGCAAAGTCTTATGACAATTTGGAACTGGAAGGCCTGTACAATATCTTGCGTATCATAGATTAGTGGCCACTTGTATAGTGTATAGACATCCTTTTCCGACAAGTTGGTAAGCCACATCGGGTCGAATACTCTGATTGTATCCATTTGGCCCTCTTTATTTAGAACTATGACCGCTTCTGCTGTTCTCCAATCGTAGTACCACCACTTAAAGTGTGGTGTGAAATCCTTTGTCATTTTCCGGAGTGGGATTCTTGACATTGTGCGCGGAGGATTCCACTTCAACACTATCTTTGGTTTTCCAGTAATGGCATCCATCTCAGACCTTCTAATATACCTTGTAGGTTGTTGAGGTCTGAAGTTAATCCACCTGGTGTGGTACTCTTTCTTTAGGGCAGTCTCAAACCAGCCTAACATCTTTCTCGGGTCAGCATACAACAGCTTCAATTTGGCTAGCTGGTTGAGCTCAAAACCTGGTCGAGTCTTTAGATCATGTGGAAATCTAAAGTATTCTATGCCCTTCTCCCTCTTAACGGCATAAACGTTAAAATCATCAAAATATGCCCATGCTATAATCCTGCCTGACACCTTAAGATGTTTCTTGACTCTGTAGATCTTGGTGTAGGCATCCGTCTTCGGTGCAGCACGTTGGGCTCTAACTTCTTTAAAACATGCAGCCCATTCAGCCTTACGGATATCAACATCATCCTTTGAGGCTTGGGCATTCCCTCTGTCTTCTCTGACTCTTGCTCTATTTTGTCTAACACCTCAAATGTATCACTGACAAGGGATTCACCCAGATTGGAACCACATTGCCCTCATTGTCAGCATACTGAGGATAGTGCTCTGCAGTGACATCTTCTATCTCTATTTCATCAACGTCATTTAGCTCGTCATCACAGGTAGATTACATGTCGGAGCATCTTTCACCATTTCATCAGGATTGAGCTTGAAATTTTTTGCCAGTTGCTCGTTTGATAGATCGTGAATTATTTCCCCTTCTTCAGGGGTATAACTCACTGACCTTCTGACAATCCCTTGCAGATCAAGAACCATTATGAGTTGAGACTTGACCCGCTGAAGGGGAGCAATATCAAACTCATCTTTTGTAATTTGGATCCGTTTGATTTACACATTTCACACTCAAATCATTAGTAATTTATCAAACGAAATGCATTAACTTAATATAAACATTTAATACATGGTTTTTCAATACAGAATACAAAAGTAAATAAATACATAAACATCTACTATTTACTTTTATCCTGAATACTCGGCTCATCACATGGAGGTGCAGAAGCAGAAGCTGGCAGATCTTGTCTGTTCTTTGATCTTTTCTC
This sequence comes from Flaveria trinervia, assembly GCA_025506515.1. Lineage (NCBI taxonomy): Eukaryota > Viridiplantae > Streptophyta > Magnoliopsida > Asterales > Asteraceae > Flaveria > Flaveria trinervia. Next base: position 121,752 of record JACCIX010000036.1, read on the forward strand.
TTGCCCTGGAGCTGAGATAGATTCAGCTGCTTCTCCTCCGTCAGTGTCATCATCTTCGTGCCATTCATTAGTTTTCTCTTTGTCAGTTTCACTCTCATCATCATCATCATCATCGACTTCATCATCATCATCATTTCTGTCCCCATCCCTTATCTTTAATGGCTCCTCCTTCGATCCTTTCAGCTTTAGCAAAATGGTCTTTTTAGCCTTTTCCAACTCCTCTATTTTCTTCCCTGAGGTGACGCTTTGAGCTTGGAGAAGGGCTATCTCGTTGCTCTGGGCAGTCATCTGTCGGGCCTACCTTTCTATCACTTGAGCCTGCTCTGCAATTTGGTGATTTTGTGCAGCAGTTAGGTCCGTAAGCTGGCGGATTTGGGAGGCCTTTTCCTCATCGGCAGCCAGCAAACGCATTACCATTCTGTTTAGTGCCGACAACTGTTCTTCTACCGCAACTGTAGGTAGAGGTGATCTGTAAGTGAATGAGGGATAGGCTGAGGGCTCGGTTTGGTGGCTAGTGGTGGTGGTGGTGGCTGTGGTGAATATCGGGTCAGGTCGGATGATAGTGGTGGTGAGTGAGGGGTGAATGATGTAGTGGTGGCTGGGATCTGTATTGTGGTGGCCGGTCTGGTGGTGTCTGTGGTTGCTGTGGGGGCTGTGGTAGCTATGGTGGTGGATGGTCTGTCTGAAGAGGTGGTAGTGGTGGTGGTGGTGGCTGTAGTGGCTGAGGTAGTAGTGATGAAGGTCAAACGACGCTTCTTCTTTGGTTTCTGCCCATGGGGTTGAGCCATCCGTTTTCTCCTCATTCCCTTCGAGGTGGATGCTCCCCCTCCTACCCTACCGATTGACCCTGGAGCATAGGTCGGGTCGGTCTCTGTCTCTCTAGAGTCTCTTGGGTGCTCACAACCACCCGAAGCCCATGTACTGTGGGAACCACTTTTCTTCCACAGTCCTGGTGAGGGGCTCCTCATCAGACTCTTCTTCTTCTACTTCTGTCTCAATGACAAAATCATGATGAAACCCAGCTGATTCGGTAACTTCTGCAGCCGGGGCGGATGCTGGAGGCACGACATCAGACGTAGTGCCTCTATGTTGAACAGGCATATTGTCTCCGGCACCCCCACTATCATCATCATCTGAATCATCAGTGGGTAGGACAATTGGCTCCACGTCGGAGTCACTATCCTCGTGACGCCATTGGCGTCTCCCCGGTGCCACATAACTTTCATCTGCTAAATGGCCAATTAACCTCTTTGCCTGGGGCTTCACTTGCTTGCCCCGGTACACCACCATCCTACCCAAAGTAGTGTCATCCATAAGTTCCAAAGTCACTGCATCGTGACTTTCCTTGGGGAGCAGAGGCAGCTTCTCATTGAATATCATCTGAAGAAACCTTGGATACATACAAAAACCTTCTTCCCTTTTGCTTCAATGTTCTCTACCAAATAAGCAAAGATCATATTCGAGAAGCTGAAAGGGTGGTTCAGCACCAGAGCCACGAAGGCATTTTGTATCTGATCTGATAGGTCATCGAAACCACCCCTTCTCGAAGCAATGCACTTAAGAATCACATGTGCCAGATATTTGTATTGTGGGCATAGGTTGCTCTTATTTAGCATCCCCGAGTTAATGTCCCCCGCATACTTGATTCGGAGGAAACACCCTCTCACTGTCAAAGGATGTAACTTAGTGGGGTGAGTGGAGTCATCCCCAAACTCAAGGATTCTCTGGATGTCAGTAGCGGTAATGTCGATAGCTTGACCCATAATGGTGCTTCGGATGTTGTATGGCTCACGAGAGCGATCCACTGAGGCATTCTCCCAGAATGCCTGGTGTAGTGATTTGTAAGGCGTGCATGGTGTAGATATAGCCTTATGTATTCGTGAGCGTTTGAGGAAGGCTATAATCTCGGAGAACTTGGCCCCGTTCCGAGTTGTGTGGTCCAAATGGGCACATATGTTGTGCTTTGGATTAAGAGACCATCTGTCAGCCATTTTTCCTGAAACACAAAACACATGATCATTAGTACATAATACATCAGAATTCAGTTCTAAGTGTAGTGTTTCACTTCCATTCTGATTCATTCATGCGAATGAATCATGCGACTGGAGTCATTCGGTTGTTGTTAAGTACGACTGAGTTCATTCGGTTGAATGAGACATGCGATTGAGTGCAATCTGCCGACTGAGTCTTCGATTGGTTCAGTCGGCCGACTGAACTCATTCGGGTGGTTCATTCGGCCGAATTACCCAATCGCAAGGTTCAATCGTGCGATTGGAGTTCATTCGAACGACCAGTCGCTTGCCCCACTGTTCAATCGCCTGTGGGTCGAATCTTGACCAATTTAAGTCATTTAACAGTGTTTAATGGTCCATTAGACTCGCCTACTTGTCACTAATAACCTATTAAACTTAATTTTAACATTTTGCTTAGTTTACAGAGGTGATTAGGTCATATCACAGTTCGGTTCTTGATTCAATCGAGTGTCTCTTATGTAGGTTCTTTAATCTTCTGATTTTGGTAAGATTCAAGAGTAATGTACCTGTAAAATCGTCACTCGAATGTAAGAAACTCAACAGCAATGTAAATCAGGATCTGTAGCAATTTTTGCAGAGTAACGGGAAGAATGCGATTTGGGTGTGATTTTGGTGTGATGAGGAACATGCGATCGACTGAGGCCCTTAAATACTGAACCTAAGTTCAATCGGCCGACTGCCTCATTCGCTCAGTTCATTCGGGCGACTGAGTCTCGGTCGTACGATTGGCCTAGTCAATCGCATTCAGTCGGCCGACTGAGTCTCAGTCGGTCGACTTCCTCATTCGGTCTCTTTCATTCGCATCTTCAGTTGATCGACTGAGCCTTAGTCGGTCGACTGCTTCATTCTCCCCCTTCTATTCGGTCGAATGGATCATTCTCATGTCCATTCGGCCGATTGGGAGCCATTCGCATAGTTGGTCCATAACCATGATCCAATCGTGCGAATGGGTCACACTTATTGAGTTTATAGTCATTTTGAACATTTTACTTTTAAGACCCTTTTAACTTTTGACAATAACATTATAAGCTCTTAACCAATTCAGTCACCTCAGACATGACTCTTTTAAAACACGTTGTCACCTCTGACGTGACTCTTTAAACATTGAAAAACATGTGGCCATCTCAGACATGACCCTTTTAGGTGAGTTAATTCCATTCTGATTTTCCTGATGTAGTCCGACAGACACACACACTAAAAGATTAAACTAGAAACTTAACTAAATACACAAATAAATTTGTTTTTGGACTTTTTGTGAGAGATAAAACCCTAAGATGGAAATCTACGGGATTTGGTTCCGGAATCGAAAGCTTCAACATAGATTGACCACACCTGGACCAATTCAATTTTGGAATCATACAGGAACATCAAATCATTTGGGACTTGTTATCAAAATCTTTCGATGCTTAATTCTTGGTGTTCATCCAAAGTCATCAGCAGCTTTAGGGAATCGTACTGGAACTCTTAGATTACCACATTGATTTGAACTTTCAAGAATTGCAGCCATAATGATTGTCAATATGTTTGTCCACTTAAATCCATACACAGACTCTTCACTCAAACCGGTGATTGTTTTTAGTTTATTTAATTCAACGAACATTTGTGGATCCCACACTTATATGGTAATCAACATCCCTCAGGAGCTTTTGAGGAGTCTACGAGTATTGTTACAAGAAGAGACTATTCTTAGAGCTTTGATAGAAAAACCAGTCCTCAGGTCAGTTCCATCGCACAGCAAAGAGGCGACAAACAACAATGAATTCTAGAATATCTAGGTTATGCTTATCCTCAGGTCAGTGCCATCGCACAGCAGAGAGGCACACAACCTATCTCCTTGTTAGAGCAGCTTTTATTTTGCACCAAATGCACCAACAACATAGGTCATTAGCTTGATAGCATTTTTCTTTCATTTTTTTCGTGCTTTGCTCTATTTATGGTCATCCGCACACATTGTGGCGTTTACATGCTCATTACCCCTTATTGGAATATTATTGATTGTGTTAACCAGTGATAAGATGGAAGCCCACAGTCAGTTGAAAAACTTAGTTTGATCTTGAGATCACCAGTCCGGTCTAATCATCTATTGTGTTGAATCTACCGACATATCAATTGTGGTCTAGCAACCTCTAGGTGTACTCTCATTGTGTTGCCTTAGGAGTTACCAGTTTTTCTATCATCTTCCCTTTTATATTGCTTAGACTACACAGACTTATACTTTGAATTTTTTTTTTCATCTTTTCTAAATTAGGATTTTCAAGTCTCTCTTGACTTGTTCCTGTGTACCATCATATTCCAAAGGGTTTGAATCGGTATCACAGATACGATCTACCTTATATCAGCTTTCCACTTCTTCTCCCTCGTTTTTAATGTTACTTGCTGACTTATTCTCCCCCTAAAATACTAAAATCAAACCTGGTTTAATTATTTTAGGATTTTAATAAACAGCAAATAACATGAGTTTAATTTAAACAGACTAAAATAAACAAATAGAATAAAATAAAACCGAAAAATTAACTAAACTACATCAGACTACACATGATCATCATCAGGAATAACCTCAGTTCTCTTTTTAACGCCGTTGACCTCTAGCAGATATTGAAAATGTGGTTTATCAAGGCTTTAGTATAGAGGTCAGCGCGTTGAAAATCATATTAATTTTTACCACATCAATTAAGTTCTATTCGAACAATCTCTTATGAAGTGATATTTAATACCGATATGTTTGGTCTTAGGATGTTGGACCGGGTTTTTAGTTACTGCAATTGCAGCAGAGTTATCTACAAAAATAGGAGTGAATGGAATGTTAAACCGTAATCCCGCATTTGCTGTTGAATCCAGATGATTTGTGAACAGCAACTTTGTTAGGATCTCAGCCTCTTGGTTTAATCGATTGAACATATATAGCAGCGGAATAGCTCAGAATTAGACAAATTCAAGCAAGAACATTCGATATAAAACGATAAAAGAATTTTGTTATAGAGAGAGAAATATCCGACAAAAGGAATATGCATTAAGATTGTCGGCCTCAAAGGCACGATTACAGGTGAGTCATCCTTCCTTATAAAGGAAAGAGTGACGTAGGCTGATGTCACTTGAAAGTGACATGTAACCGTTTGATAACTACTGATGTTTAAGAACTACTGAAGATGTCAACAACTGACATCTTCTTACAAATGTTCCTAAGTGTTAAACATCTTATTTACAACTACTGAAAAACATAAAACTACTGATACTACAACAACTGAAGAACAACCTCTTCAGTTGTTTACAAGTACTGAAAAGTAAACAAACTACTGAAAGGAAAAGAAAACTACTGATGAAGAAAAACATCACATCAACTGAAGAAGCCCTCTTCAGCTGTTGTCATCAGCTGTTAGCAACAGCTGATGTCTTCAGTACTTGAACATCAGACTTTGTCTTTCAGCTGTTGATCTTCAGTCTTTGTCTTCAGTACTTGTTGAAGTCTTCAGACTTTAGATCTTCAGCTGTTGTCTCAGTCTTTGTCTTCAGTACTTCAGACGTACTTCAGCAGTTGTCTTCAGACTTTGTAGAACAGCTGATCAGGTCTTCTTCAGCTGTTGTGATGTCCTGTGGGACTTAGAGGTTTCTCTGATCAGGCTCATTGGTTCTTTTGGTCCAACAAACTCCCCCTGAACCAATGCAGCCAAAACCTCTAAGTTATTGACGAGTCCCACTTATTTTGGCAGATAGATTGGTCTTTTTATCCTCTTGATCAGATGAGAAGTGACCCTTTTTCAGCACCGCCTGGGAAGAAGTCTTTGATGATCTGTTTGGCATGATATGGTTGGGAGCTCTGTATTGGAGACTTGGACACCGAGCTGTTACCCCAACCATGAGATCTACTTCCCGTGTATCAGCCTATATGATTCCCTGGTGTAAGCCCTTAGAAACATGATCTGCTCATCCATTGTCAGCACCTCGGGCACACCATCAAATAATCCTTCTTGGCCATACACTTCAGATATGTACTTGGCCTGTTTTCCATTCTTGAGCTCAACCGTGGTTATTTGTCTGTAAGCAAACTCATCTGGATGAGTCCCTTCTAAGAGCAGGTTGAGCTCTTCTTGTTTGAAGTTTTCAAGTCTTTTGTAAACCAATCCCTTCTTTATGATTTTGTTCTCCAACATCTTTTGAGTGGTATTTGGCTTCATAGGCTTTCTTGAACTCTTCTACAATTTCCCAAGGGGACACTACAAGAACCACAGTGATGTCTTCGTCGACAACCTCTTCACTTGGCCCTTGTATTTTGAAGGAATTTCTTTCTTGACAATCCGGTGTGCCACCCTAGGATCAGGCCATATCCTTACTTTTTCCCTTTGGTATTGAAAGGTATTAGCAAGGGTGTACAATCTTAAGATTTCTTTCTTCATGCTAATCATTGAAGAGGATGTGGCATATGCTTTGTCAATGCTTTTCAGCATTTCCTCATCATGTCTTTGCATCTGTTCCTCTTCAATCTTTATCATCACATCATGCTTTCAGAAGCAGGAGTGATGGACATTGGTTTAGCCTTAGGCAAAGTAATAACTGCAGAGAGTGGCAGTCTGTCTTCATCCTCCTCTTCTTCTTCATCAGGCCTCAGTACCTTTCTTTTCTTTTGTCTAGGTACATCACTGGCAGTGGGTTTTTGGGGTAAAGGATTTGGTTTTGTGGGTTGGATGGTTGGTTTAGAGGGTAAAGGGGTTGTTTTAGTGGGTTGTGGAGGTAGTGATTTTGAGGATAGAGGCTTTTCAGACTGTTTTAGCATTTTGGCTGTAAGGGAGGCTTTAGTAAATTTTGTCAGTTCTTTTCGATTCCCAACCCCAGCTTCATTCAATGCCTCAATCACTAAACCTTTGGAGTATGCTTCAGACAAACAAATCTTGGTGGTTATTGCCAAGATGTTGTCCCTGGTCCAGGCCCTTATTTCAATCAGAGATCTTCCCAAGTATTTGGCTATAAATCTGATCATTATCTCCAGCCTTTCTCTTTCTAAGGCATCATAACTAGCCCATCTTGAGTTGATCTCCTCTGTCTCCAACCTTCTGATCTCGGAGTCTAGTTGTTGGATGTCAAAACCCTGCCTATATAACTGTTCAATGATTTTATCCATTGAACGGTTATGGTTGGCATCAGCTTCTTTCACCATATCATTCAGCTCCTTCTCCTTCTCAGACTCTCCTTTCCTCTTTTGATATGTGACATGAAAGTCTTTTTGACTTTCATTCACTTCAGCTCCTTCTCACTCTCCTTCTCCTTCTCATTTACCTCTCTGATTCTTTTCCTTCTCCCCATCTGTCCTCTTCTTTTTCCTTTAACTGACCTCTCCCCCTTTTTGGTTGCATTGGGTGCTAGGGTTTGAGCAGTAGAAGGGATTTAGTCACCAATCCTCCACCAGGGGTTGTATTATTGTAGGAAGCCTCTCATCAATGGCTTTGATCACTATATCTGTGATCATGGGAGTGATGAGAGGTAGGGATTTTTGAAGGTTAGCAACTGATTGATCAGGATGGTTCTGTTCCTGAGAATCAGTGCCAAAAGCAGAGGCTGGTGGCTTGGAAGTATGTATTGGCTCAGTGTATAGGGACCTTCAGAAGAAGGTGCCATCTGTGGGTGTATTGTGGTGGCAGATGGACTTGCATCCTGAGACATCTTGGCCAGCAGCTCTTTAGTCTGCTAACCTCATCCTCTAGAATGGTGTTTTGAGCAACTACATCATAGAAGAAGCTCAGGTCATCATCAGTTGATACTAAATCCTTGACCTCCTGACAGAGTCAGGATTAACATGCCTTGAGTGTAGATCAATTATAGCATGTGCCCCTTGTTCTCGGTTCTGGGGACTTCCAGCCTCAGGACTATGTCCTTCATCAGCTGTTGCCACTGGTAAGGTCTTAGAGATGTTACCAACTGCACCCTGGTCATTTGCTGAGTCAGAGACAGTGGCAGCCTCACCAGAAGTTCGCACCTCCTTATCTACACTAGAAGATGGAACATGATAACCCTGTGCTGTGGGTTGACAGAAGCATTGTGATCTCCCCCTCAGGTGTTGAGGTTATCCCAGTAGTAATTGGTGTCTGGGGGGGGTGAGGAATGCAACTGCGTCAGCACTTTTGCAACAATTATTGTAGGGCTTTGAGGGGCGGTTGCATCAGGAGAGGGTGTGGAAGCAGTGTGCACCCGGACGAGTGGTGCTCTTCAATGGTAATCCCCTCAAGTGAGGAGGATCCCAGTAGTGTGGCTTCCCTTTGAGTGGTTGCATCAGGTTCCTTTTGAGAGGAAACCTGAGCGGCTTCGGTTGGTGGAGTCATAGTCTCTACTGGGGGTTATTTCCAGTAGAGATAACCTGCTTTGGTGCAGCAGGAGCATCCTCAGGGACTCAACTCCCTGAGTAGCTTTCTTAGGCTTCTTCTTTGTGGGTTTGGAGGGGACTTTGGATGTGAAAGTGGAGGTTGTGGGTTCCAGCTGCGTGGGTTTGCGCAGCTTGGCAGCCTGTTTAAGAGTTTGGTCAGTGTTTGTCGGGAGTATACCTCCGGCAATACAGCCAAAGCAGGGGCTCCCAGACCAACTAGTCCCTCAGCAGAAAGCTGATTCTCTATTATGGCCATTATAAACCGAGGTATAGTATCCAACGGTTAGAAAGTGGTTTTGTGGCCATATCCTTGATTTCAAGAAAATTATTTCAGAAAAGTTTAGTGGTTCTTGTTCAAGGATAGAGAACAGTACCTGTTGCCATCTGGAAGACAGTTGATCCCAAGAAGAAGTCTTCGGGGCCAGGCAAACATTTACCATATGAAATATTAATCGTTCAGCATCTGGAAAATGTTTCTTCAGGATGGTCGAAGCACTAAGATCACCTTGATATCCATGTCGTCCAAATGAAAGATCAAGTTGGCGCTTAGGATATCCAACAGGTAGGCAGCATCATCTAATAGTAATATCTGGCGGATGGTAGCAGTAGAGATGACCACCGTATGAGAGTTGATGGACGAATGGATAGATTCTCCATTAATAGTTGCATTCATCCAAACTGATGTAGCGAATCGGCATAAATGATTGGATTTAGGAGGAAGGCCGTTTTCAGTGGTGATTGGACCATAAGATCTATAGCATTATCGAATTTGGTCCAGAAGGGCGATTTAGTGAGGTACGCGACATAGTTGTGTCGAGGCTTGACTTGCATGGTCGCCATTAATGAAGGTGAAAGGTTTTTCAGAGCTTTTGAAATTTTAGGTCGTGAAAGAATGAAAAACTCTGAAAGAGGGATCAGATATATATAGGGTACGGGTTATGAAACGACTGAAGGTTTTGGTGTTCGTCATCAGTATTTGAAACAACTGATGACGTGGTATTAACTTTCAGAGGTTTGAAACGACTGATGGTATTGGTGTGGTCAGCATTATAAAACAACTGAAGACATGGTGTTTACAATCAGACGTTGAAACAACTGAAGTCTCTGATTTAGGCATCAGTACTTTTAAAAACTACTGAAGACAAGTTGGACTTCAGATGTTGAAACAACTGAGGACTTGGTATTAGTCATCAGTAGTTGTGAACTACTGAAGGCCGTGGTTTTGCCATCAGTTGTTGTAAACAACTGAAGACTTGGTGTTAGTCATCAGTAGTTGTGAAACTACTGAAGACATGGTATTGCTTCAGTTGTTTAGAGAAACAGCAGTTTGTGAACTACTGAGGAGAGAGTACTCATCAGTAGTTGTCGTCAATTCATAGCCTTTCAGCTGTTTCATACTGTCCTCAACACTTACTCATCAGCCTTTTTGCTGTTTTCAGTTGTTTCATAGACATCAGTACTTATCTGTTTCTACTGATTTCAGTACTTGTAACTACATCAGTAGTTTAGAACAGATAAAGTACAGTACTTAAAGCATTTAGCCTTCAGTAGTTATAAAAACTACTGAGGGTAAAATAACTCATCAGTACAAATATGTGACATGGGTACCAATGATCATTAGTAATTACTGAGATCATCAGTAGTTGTCACTTATTCTAGCTGCAGCATACCAAGCCTTAACACCAGGTTGTGGAAAGTTGAACTATCCAAAGGCTTAGTAAAAATATCTGCAAGCTCATCAGCACTAGGCACAAACATAGGATTAATTAGACCCTTTTCAAAACAATCTCTTATAAAATGATGTCTAATTTCTATATGTTTGGTCCTAGAGTGCTGGACTGGATTTTTGACAATGCAAAGAGCTGAAGCACTATCCATTAATAATGGAGTCTTAGTCTCTGTAATGCCATAATCCAAAAGTTGATTCTGAAGCCAGAGTATTTGGGATGTACAACTTGCAGCAGCAATGTACTCTGCTTCAGCAGTGGATGTAGCAACAGATGTTTGTTTCTTACTCTGCCAAGAAATCAACAGTTGCCTAGGAATTGGCATCCACCAGAAGTTGATTTCCTGGTCAACTTACACCCTGCATAGTCACTATCAGAGAAAGCAACTATTTGCAAGAATGTCCAGTGGAATACCATAAGCCTAGAGATTGTGTACCTTGCAGATATCTAAAGATCCTCTTGACTGCAATCAGATGAGACTCCTTAGGTGCAGCCTGAAATCTAGCACAAACACATGTAGCAAACATAATATCTGGTCTAGAAGCTGTTAAATACATCAAGGAACCAATCATACATCTGTAAAGGTTTCATCAACACCTTTACCTTTCTGATCAACATCCAATTGTGTGGTGTTGCACATGGGAGTAGAACGGGTTTACAGTTTTGTAAATCAACTTATTCAAAAGATCTTTTTTGTATTTAGACTGATGAATGAACTGTAATTCTCCCATTGCACTCATTTCAAACTTCTGTTGCATTAAGTTTTGGAAATCCTCACACAATTGGGGATCAGAGGATGCAAATATAATATCATCAACATAAATTTGAACAAGTAGCTTATGCTGATCCACCTTCTTAATAAATAAAGTTTTATCTATGGAGCCTCTAGTGAAATTATTCTGTAGAAGAAAGTTTGATAAGGTCTCATACCAGGCTCTAGGTGCTTGTTTCAACCCATAAAGAGCTTTATCAAGCTTATATACCCATTCTGGGTGCTTATTATCCTCAAAGCCTGGTGGTTGACACACATAAACTTCTTCTTTTATTGTACCATATAGAAAAGCACTTTTGACATCCATTTGAAAAACTTTAAGATTGTGGAGTGCAGCATAGGCTAAAAACAATCTAATTGCCTCCAGTCTGGCTACAGGGGCAAAGGTTTCATCATAATCAATACCTTCTTCTTGTGCAAACCCCTGCACAACCAGTCTGGCCTTGTTCTTAACAATTAGCCCATTTTCATCAGTTTTATTCCTAAACACCCATTTAGTGCCTATTGCACACTTACCTGGGGGTAGAGGAACAAGCTCCCACACTTGCTGTTTCTTGAACTGAAGAAGCTCAAGCTGCATGGCTTCAACCCATCCATTGTCTCTCAAAGCTACATGATAGTTTTTTGGCTCTAGCTGACTGATGAAGAGAGCATAGAAGCAGAAATTGGACAACTGGCTTCTGGTTGAAACACCAGCATTGATATCACCAAGGATTTGAGATATTGGGTGATTTTTCAGCTCTTGGTAAACAATCAAATCTGTGCAAGTGTTTGTAGGACCTTCAGCAGCAGCAGATGTTGATGCAGATTCTTGAAACCATGAAGATGGTGGCAACTCAAATGAAGTTGAGGATGCAGAAATCTCATCAGCATTTGTTGTGGATGGTGCTGCTGGAGCTACAGGAGCATCAGGTTTAGAGGACTCAGGCAGTTGGTCACTAAACCTGAAGAGGTGATTACTACTATCATCATCATCTTCTAGTAACACCAGGTGGTGAACTGTTGACAGGAGCAACAGTAGGAGATTGATAAGGAACATATTGCAGTATGTCCAAATCAAAGAGCTCCACAGGGCTTTGTGGAATCTTGTCCTTTGGAGATTCATTGAACTTGACATGTAGAGTCTCTTCAACCATCTTTGTTCTGCAGTTGAAGACTCTGTATGCCTTGCAAGTTGATGAATAACCAACAAAGTACCCTGCATCCACCTTAGGATCAAATTTCTGGAGCTGATCCTTTGTGTTGAGAATGAAACAGGGACACCCAAATGCTCTAAAGAAAATTAGAGGGGCCAAATGATGCAGAACTTCATATGGAGTCTTCATCAACCTCTGATTTATTAGCACTCTATTCTGCACATAGCATGCTGTGTTGACAGCTTCAGCCCAAAAGGTCAATGGCAGTCCAGAATCAGCCAACATAGACCTTGCAGCTTCAATGAGGGTCCTGTTCTTTCTCTCCACAACTCCATTCTGTTCAGGAGTTCTGGAATACTAAACTGCCTCTTTATTCCCTTGGAAAGGTAGAACTCATCAAGTGTATTGTTCCTGAATTCTGTTCCATTGTCACTTCTAATACACTTGACTGAGAGGGAATACTGCTTCTCAGCATACAACACAAAGTTTATGATCGTCTGTGCAGCTTCATCCTTTGAATGTAGAAAGAAAGTCCATACAAATCTGGAGTAATCATCCACAATTACCAGACAGTATTTCTTCTGTGCCATACTCATCACTCTCACAGGACCAAAGAGATCCATGTGAAGAAGTTGTAAGCAGGCAGTGGACTTTGGTTCTTCAATAGGTGGAAATGAAACCTTGTGTTATTTTCCTTTCAAACAAGCAGTGCATTGCTTTCACACTTGAACTCCTTCATAGGCATTCCCCTTACTAAACTATGGTGTATCAGCTGATTCATGTTCTTGAAGTTAACATCCCAGCCTTCTATGCCATAGATTAGATCTTGAGGAGAGGCCTTGGAAAATAGGCAAGGATGGCCTTTGAGATCTATTTTCTTGGAAAGATCTAAGGCATACACTCTTCCTGTCTTATTGGCCTTCAGGAGAGTGTGAGCATCCAATACCTTGTCAATCAAACTCAGAACTTTGGATGACAGAATCCTGCAGTTCTGGCTTGTGAAAAGGCAACATGGCCTTTGTCACACAATTGACTGACACTCAGAGGTTATACTTGAGATTTTCCACATGGTTGACATCATCAACCTTATTTCCCCATTGGAAACAAAGACCTTCCCGATGATGTAACCTCTTGCATCATTGCCAAGGAAACAAAACCCTTCCTTCCTGGAGAGTAGTCATTAAGAAGTGAGTTGTTCCCAGTCATATGCATAGATCCCCCACTGTCTACATACCACATGCTACTTTGGCATGTTGAAGAGACCTGCATAAATAAACAATCAGTTAGTTTTGGAGACCCAACCTTTTTGGTTTTGGGCCTGGTCTCATCAATAGATGGTAAACTAACAGGTTTATTGGCACAACAGCTTGAGGTGAAGGAGATGGTGTAGAAGAGGAATCCTTGTCTTGGATCTCCTTTTCTGGGGTTTCAACACAGGGCCATCAAGTTGGTTAACTCTTCCCAACAGATGTTGAACCATCATTACCAGCTGTGTCTGATTCTGGGAAAGAGCTTTCAGCTCTTCAGACACTTTGGTATTGGTGTTTGATGATGAGTTCTTGTGTTGCACCATCTTCTTTGAGCAACCTCAGCTGTTGCCTGTTGCACTCCTTCCCTTTTAGATTTCTTTTTGGACATAGGAGTAACAGGATTTGATGCTGCTGGTACAAACTTGGACTCAAACTCAGTTTTCATTTTAGCCAAGTTTTCTTTAATTTTCTCCTTTTGTTTGAGTTTGGATCCCTTTTTGTACCAACAATCATCTGTGAGATGATTGAATAGACCACATATTTCACATGGTTTCTTCTTCATCTTCTGTTGATCATCAACTGAAGAAGATGAAACTATGAAGACTTGCTCTTCAGTAGTTTAGAAGCACTTTTGCCTTCTTGTCAACTTCCTTAGTAGGCTTCAAATCCTTCCTGACAGTTTTCTTCTCTTCAGTGCTGTCAGTCATTGGGATTTGAACTCCAGATGTTATCCCCTGCTCTCCAGTACCTTCAGTACTTCTAGGGATAACACTTGGGTTTATCAACTCATTGATCATGTGAGTGTCAGCAGTTGAACCATCAATATCAGCTGATAGGTTCACAGAGGGATTACTACTGACTTCAACTACTGATGGTGCTTTATCAAGTAGTGAATCACATGATGAGGTGGATTGGTCATTACTTTCTCCATCAGATTCTACTCCTGCTCTTGAAGCAAAATCTGTAGGAGGAGCAGTGTGATTATAACCAATTCCAAACTTCACATTGGAAGCTGTTTGCTTACTAAGAAGCATTTCAAAGCCCTTGCAAGATTGTACCCATCGATCACACTACCGGGTGACAGCAAGAGTATCTTTGAGGTCTTTGTACTTCTCTAAGAGTACATCCTCCCTAGCCTTATCATCAAAGATTTGGCATTTTAATTTGTAAATCTCATCAGTTTTCTCTTTCAGCACAGACTCAAACTCAGCTTTATTTTTGGAAATTATTTGTTCTAGCTCTACATTTTTATTGATTAAAGCCACATTGCTTCTCTAATAGAGGCAAATGCTGCTATGCAAGTTTCAGAACATTTGGCCTTAGCCTCAGAGGATACCTGTGATACCTTTGTTGAAGAGGTACTTGAAGATGATCCATCAGAGGATTCCAAAGTCATGAGAGCTAGATTTCCAAAAGGATGCTCACCACCATGTTGACCAGCACCTGAGAACAGTTGTTCATTACCAGACACATCATCTGGTAAACTGCTCCAGTCAACAACTCCTGGTGTGAAGAAGCTGTGTTGTTGAAGTTGATTAGGTTGATGAGATTGGGATGGTTGAGGCTCAGGGAGTGCATGTGGTTGCTGAGCAGTGGGTGCTTGAACTGGCCTGGTTGTGGCATGTAATAGCAGGGGTATGGATATGGCATTGGCCCCTGTGGAACAAAATATGCAGGAGATTGTGGTTGATGATGATAACCAGAATTGACAGGTTGTTACCCTCTGTTTTGTTGACTATTGCCAGGGAAAGTCACAAAAGGTGCAAGAGAGTTAGATCCAGATGATCTACATTCTCTTGCAAAGTGTCGAAGCCTGTGGCATTTATGGCACTTCAACTTACTCTTGTCAAAACCAACTTTGGTTTTGCCAGAGTCCTGGGAATTTTCTTCCAGTTCTTTTGTAGAACTTCTGAGATCTGATATTTATCAAGGCCATTTGGCTCAAAATATCCATCTCTTCTAAGTCATCATCAGCAATCCCCTTGAGATCATCCATGATGAAACATAGATTGTCACTATTACTACCAGCAGAATGACTCTCAACACTCACAAAGGCAGGCTCAGAAGTGTTTGTAGAGAAATCAATATGCTCATCATACTGGCTTTCAGATGACGCATATTCTGACTCTTGATGTCCAATCAGGGCAGTGTTCCCTTGGACAAATCCTCAGTAAGCTTGCCAGATGAAACCAATTTCCTTTTCTGCTCTATCTCTCTCTCGAATGTAAGCAGTTTCCCATGAAGTTGGGTGAGAGATAGGCGATCAACATCAGCATTTGAGCGTAGAACAATGGTATATGTGTTCCATCTCTCAGGCAGTGATCTTAGGAATCTATGGTTCATCTGACTCCTGGTATATTCATGTTTAACCATTTTCAATTCAGAGATTAAACATGAAAACCGCTCAAATTGTTGAGTCAGAGTCTCACCCTTTCTATGAGAGAAAGTCTCATATTGTTGGGCGAGGATTTCCCTGTTGTTTGCTAAAACCTCATCAGTACCACCAAATTGTTCTTTGATGGCATTCCAGAGGTCATGAGCAGACTCACAATGTAGAAGCCCAGAGTAAATCTCATTAGGAATAGCCATAGCCAAAATTCCATGGGCTTTTGCATCGATTTCAAACAACTTCTTGTCCTCATCGGAGTATTGCTCCTTCTTCTTGGAACCAACTGGTTTGTTTCCGGATCATTCACCATTGGCTTATGTGGTCCATGTACCACAGATGTCCAACACCTGAGCTATTGACAGACAGGTGATGGAGCAATCTCTCTGCCAAATGTTACTCATTCCTCACCAAGATCGGAGGCTTGGTAGAGGATCCAGTATTGAATGGATCATTCGAAGAAGTAGTCATTATGGAAAATCAGACAGATTCAAGTAAAATCACAATAAATTTAGCTCAGAACCACACAGAACCTCAATAAAACGGCCAGAAGCGATACACTCTCAATCTCTATAACAGATCCTTGCGAATTGCTAATTCGATTAAACTTAGAGCGATTGAACAGTTTCAATGATCAATTGTTAGATCGATCAATGATTAACCTGCTCTGATACCATTTGTTAGGATCTCAGCCTCTTGGTTTAATCGATTGAACAGATATAGCAGCGGAATAGCTCAGAATTAGACAAATTCAAGCAAGAACATTCGATATAAAATGATAAAAGAATTTTGTTATAGAGAGAGAAATATCCGACAAAAGGAATATTGCATTAAGATTGTCGCCTCAAAGGCACGATTACAGGTGAGTCATCCTTCCTTATAAAGGAAAGAGTGACGTAGGCTGATGTCACTTGAAAGTGACATGTAACCGTTGATACTACTGATGTTTAACAACTACTGAAGATGTCAACAACTGACATCTTCTTACAAATGTTCTAAGTGTTAAACATCTATTTACAACTACTGAAAAACATAAAACTACTGATACTACAACAACTGAAGAACAACCTCTTCAGTTGTTTACAAGTACTGAAAAGTAAACAAACTACTGAAAGGAAAAGAAAACTACGATGAAGAAAAACCATCACAACAACTGAAGAAGCCCTCTTCAGTGTGTCATCAGCTGTTAGCAACAGCTGATGTCTTCAGTACTTGAACATCAGACTTTGTCTTTCAGCTGTTGATCTTCAGTCTTTGTCTTCAGTACTTGTTGAAGTCTTCAGACTTTAGATCTTCAGCTGGTTGTCTCAGTCTTTGTCTTCAGTACTTCAGACGTACTTCAGCAGTTGTATTCTTCAGACTTTGTAGAACAGCTGATCAGGTCTTCTTCAGCTGTTGTGATGTCCTGTGGGACTTAGAGGTTTCTCTGATCAGGCTCATTGGTTCTTTTGGTCCAACAAACTTGCAGCAGCAACATATTCGGCTACAGAGGTTGACAATGCAACCGATGTCTGCTTCTTACACTGCCAGGTAATTAATCTTCTCCCAAAGAATTGACACCCTGCTGATGTAGACTTGTAGTTCATCTTGCAGCCTCTGTAGTCCGAGTCACTATACGCCGTGAGCTCAAAATCATCATCATGAGGATACCACAACCCAAGTGTGGGTGTACCCTTTAGATAGCGAAAAATCCTTTTGACCCCGATCAGATGATTGACCTTAGGTTTAGCCTGATATCTAGAACATAAACATGTCAATACATGATATCAGGTCTAGAGGCAGTGAGATACATGAGGGATCCAATCATTCCTCGTACATCGTGGCATCCACAAGATCTCCCTTTTCATCAGGGCAATGTCGTGATTCGTAGCCAGTGGAGTACGGCAGCAGATGCATTCTCCATGTCAAAGCGATTTAGAATGTCTCTTACGTACTTGGTCTGATGTAGAAAGATCCCATTTGGTGTTTGATCCACCTGTAGCCCGAGAAAGAACTTCATCTCCCCCATAGCACTCATCTCAAACTCTTTCTGCATAACTGCTTCAAATTCTTTGCATAACTCTTCGTTCTTTGAACCGAAAATTATGTCATCAACATAGATTTGTACGAGCAGTAGGTTGCCATCTTTTTCTTTAATGAACAGCGTGCAGTCAATGACTCCCCTGCGAAAGCCGTGTTTCACAAGATGAGTCGAGAGTTTCTCATACCAAGCTCTTGGAGCTTGATGAAGCCCGTATAAAGCCTTGTCGAGCTTGTAGACTCTATCCTGATGATAAGGATCTTCAATCCCTCGGGTTGACTGACATAAACTGTTTCTCTAATTTCCCCATGAAGAAATGCACTCTTCACATCTAATTGATAGACTTTAATCTTCATGTACGATGCATAGGCAAGGAAGATATGAATGGCTTCCATCCTTGCCACGGGTGCAAATACCTCATTGTAATCAATTCCCTCGACTTGGCGAAATCCCTGAACAACCAGTCGAGCCTTGTTCCTGATAATGATCCCTTGGTCATCTTTCTTGCATTTTAAAACCCATTTGGTGCCAATGACCTTAACACCTTTAGGTCTATCAACCAGAGACCATACACCTAACTTCTTGAACTGAAGAAGTTCTTCTTGCATTGCACTCACCCACACCTCATCATTTAGTGCTTCACTGACATATTTTGGCTCAACCTGTGAGACAAAACACCGATAGGCACCATCATGGATATATCCCTTTTCCATAACACAGGCATAATCAGCTGAGTACAACTGATTTCGGGTTTGTACTCCTGATCGGACATCCCCAATGACATTGTCTAAGGGATGATAAATGTTTAGACGTGATCCTGGAGTAGTAGGAACAGCTACCTCAGAGCCAAGATGATGAACATTTGGTTCTTCATCTGAGGTAGTTGGAGTTTGAGGCTCTGACGTCGAAGGTGCACCACTGGTACATGCTTGTGGACTTTCAAGAACTGGAACCTGTTCCTCCTGACTGTTCTGGTTAGCTTCTTCAGCTTCATTTTCAGAGGAGGTGTCACTGTCATCGATTACTCCCCCTGAATGAGTAGATGATTCTCCCTGTGAGCTAGATGTTGGTGGATTCAAGCTATCATACATCATTCGTGTAGCTAATTCGTCATCTGAGGGAGAGAGAGGAATGTTGAATGACTTGAAGAATCCATCATAGTCAAAGAAGTAGGCGGGTCCTTTGCCAGTAGGTGGTGTGGTGAATCGTTGAACATCAACATTACACCAAACTTCTACTAGACCTGTTGAGTTATTGTAAACTCGCTTGTTAGGTATGTTGTATCCTAGAAAGATGCCTTCATCTGCCTTCTCGCTGAATTTACCTTCTTGTGTCTTCTTCAGAAGTGTGCATGACACCCCAAATGGTTCGAGATACTCCAAGTTCGGTTCAATCGTGCGGCTGAACACTCAGTTGTGCGTATGAACTCTACGACTGGTTCAATCATGCGGTTGAACTAAGTGATTACTCAGTCATGCGAATGAATCTGATGCGTATGAACCGTGCGACCAAACGATTCAATCGTAGGAATGGAGATACGGCTATGTCCAATCATGCGACTGAGCAATGCGAATGAGTTCAGTCCAGCGAATGGCTCACTCGTGCGACTGAAGTTGCTGTTATGCAAAAATTTCTAGGTTAAACGTGTTTTAGCCGTAAAAATTCGAACTTTTGCAAGGTTGAATTGCCTAAGTCCGTAGAAACCAAACTTTGATGAGCAAGGAACGTCCAAGATCACTTTTGACACAAAAGATTGCGTTTCTAGTGCAAAAACACAAACTTTTTATCAATCTTGATTGAATCACACTTAATCAAGAGCCAATGCTCTGATACCACTTGTTAAGTCGGTTTTCACTTGGATCGATTATCATCCGAGCATGTTCTTGACGGAAGGATGAACAACCAAAACTAAAAGTCAAATCAATAACACGAACTATCAAATATTGGTTTCATTGATAAAAACCTAACGATTACAAGCTCGTTAAACATAAGAATCAAGACTCTTGGCAAGGGAAGATCGAGCATGATCTCCCCTCTCATCCGGCAGCCCTAGGCTCCGGGGAGACTTCCTCTCAATCCTTAAACCCTCTACACATTGAACTGGTATATATAGGCCTCGACCCATAGTTGATGCGACTGGGCCCATTCGCGCGATTGGACCATGCGTATGGTTCAATCGTACGACTGGACCATGCGTATGGTTCAATCGTACGACTGGACCATACTTATGGTTCAGTCTTACGAATGTCCTAATCGCATCTCTCAGTCGCACGGCTGGTCTATTAGCATGGCTCAGTCGTACGACTGAGTCTCATTCGCATATGCTCCTGCGAATGACCCAGTTTCATGTGGTTACAACATATTAGGTGTATAACATTAAGCCTTGACTATTCGACAAGCGACGGACACACTATATATGACTATATATGCTCCAACAAAATTGAAAAGATTACAATCTGTATCTTTGAGGAATCTTGTTAGAAGTTTTCAAGAAACTGAAAAACAATCAAAGAAGATTATCATTCTTGATACTGATAATCCTTAATACCTAGAGATTACCAAAAGAACAAGAATATTGAAGCCTCAAGAGATTAAACAGATGGCAGAAAATTAGATGCTCATGATAGCAGAAAAGATCTGATTAAAATGTTTTCTGGTACTGAAAGGCAAGCATATAAAGCCTCTTCTAAGCAAAGACAAATTTTTGATAATGCCAGATCTACTGGAGACTTGGTGAGAAATGTATTACAAAAAGGAAAATCGATTGCTGAGTTGTTGAATGCTATGATTGCTCCTGATTTCACAAACCAAGTAAAGATAATAGCATGGAAGTATGATGAGCTATTTGATGCATTTTTGATAAAAAGAGTAAATGCTGTTGTGATGTATATTACTTTTACTCAAGCATCATTAAACGTCTAGTGCAAGACTTGAAAGAGTTAAACAGATTACCTCTGATTAATTCATTTGATTCTAAACGTGGTAAGATGATGATAGAATTATAAGAAGAGGATTGGATAGATCAAGTAATTTTCTTAAAACAAGATGTGATCAAGAAGACAAGGAGTACTTTGCCACATTAAAGAAGAACAAAAAGGTTAAAGGATTACAATCTGAAGAAGAACATTTCATGATAGAATTTTATGATAGATATGTTGAAAAAATCATAACACCTGGTATAAAAGTCATTGATGGTAATCAAAAGTCAAAACCTATTCTCAGATGGTTTTATAACTCTAAGACTTTTGATCCTAAATTGGTCCAAAATCTCAAACAATGGGATGAGGACAAGATTACATTATTTGAGGCTTTTGAACTAAAATATTGCATCCAAGTTATATATCTTTTTTATCTGAGCAAAAATTTGAGAAAGTATCTCCAGAAGTTGCAGCGCAAGATAAGAAGTATTTCCTTTCCATCATCAATGTGATGAATGCTGCAATGGAAAGAATATCATTAAGAAAAGCTCTTGCATATGCAAACATTGTTAAGAAGGATATCAAAGAAATTGAGTTCATGAGAATTTCAAGAAAAGGAGTATTAGAATATACTCAAAGGAAAGTCAAAATCCTATTGAGTTCTATGCTAATATTGATATCACATGTCTATCAAAAGATACATTGGAAGGAATGAGTAAAATGGAGATAGAGATGAATCAAGCAAAACCAGAACAAGGCATTCTTGCTAGCAAATTTAAGTCTGCTATTGCTAATGCTTTAAAAGAATAGGAAATGTACAAAAAGAAGCCAATGTTCAAGATCAAGGAAGAACCTGAAGATTTCTTTGAGTGCTGAAGATAGAAGATAGAAGATAGATGATGAAAGCTGAAGATAGAAGATAAAAGCTGAACGAAAGATAACAATAAGACAAGATTGAAGATTTTGAAGACTGAAGACCATATAAATCTTAGGGGGAGTATTGTTAGTTCTCTAGAAAGATTAACATGTTGTCTTTATGTGTCTTTTTACTATTTGTAATAGTATAGGGACTAGCTTTATAATTTTATTAGTTCCTTGTGTTTCATTATAAATAACTTAGACTTGTAGCAGTTAGAGTGAGACGAAAACTGCTTACTTACTTTGTAATTCTCTTTGCTTGATATGAATAAAACTGTGAATTTTGTTGATATCTTGCTTGATTTGATTACTTTGTTTGTATTTCTTGAATTGTGTTCATACATCATCACAGATTGATACATTTGATCCTATCATGGGCTCACAGTTGAAGGGGACATATAATATTCTTATATTAGGACTGATGAAGCCTGTCATATTTAAGACTATGAAGAAGACAACTGTAGGTTTCTCTAGGGTAGAAACAACCCTTCTCCTAAAAATGTTAGAGCTCATTGCTCAAGGTGACAACCTAACAACACAAGCTAGTGTTGAACCCACATCTTCTACTTCTTAACCTCCTAAATAGCCAGAACTCATTCTCACCTAACATAGAAAATCCAAACGAACCCCTACTCAAGATATTGAGCTTGTGCAGACCCCCATATCATCACCAACATAGGAAGAAGTAGACACTAGAGCTCCAACTTCTCCTGAGAAGTAAACAGCTCCCATCTTAACTATATTTAGTGTTTAGGTTCCTCATGCTTAGCCTGATGAGCTCATTAGCCTGTTAGCCTTAAACCTTCACTATGAGTCTCAACACTCAAGTGAAAAACCTTCAGGGGAAAGTTACCATCCACAGCCTCTTGATCTAAACCAACCTATTTCTAACCTAGAATTCTATGAGGATGAAGACATGGGATTCAGTGAGTACCATGAGTCTCTCTATTCCTCCCCTACTAACAAATATGAGTGCTCCTGCCTCTCTTATATCTAGCCCACATCATTCATCCATCACTGAGGTGGATTTCCTTAAACCTGTCCAGGAGGTCCATATGGAAGAGGCTCTCACTTTTGAAAGTTATTACATCTCTAAGACCTCAACCATGGCAACTCAGCCTATTGACACTTCAATTGAAGTTGTTAGTGAGCAGGGGGAATCCAACAGCTAAGAACACCATGCTAGTTGTCACACCCCGATCGACGGTAGAATAATTGGGGCGGACGAATGTGAAATGATTGTTCATAGCACATGGAACTAATAAGTTGAAATAATATTAAAAATCATTTTTATGAACAATACAAGACAATTAAATCGTTACAATGCAAAAAAGATATAAACAACAACATAAGATTTTCAATTAAACTAAGTCCAAGTCCTATATGAGCACGAAGAGATCCTCAAGTATCCAACCTGAAACATGTAAAAATAAAGGGTAAACTTTGAAAGTTGGTGAGTTTCCATGGGCTAAACACGCACACATACACACACACACACACATACACACACACACATATATATATATATATATAGAATAAAGGGTTACAAGTAGCAATCCAAGTCAATGGTTATGAATTAGGCAAGTTACAGAATACATATAGTTGCAATCAAACCTTAACAGATTACAAGATTAAACTATCAGCTAAGTGTACTTGCATTAACCAAGTAGGCTTGTCTGGCCCATAGATCTATGACGTCGCCAGACTAGCGATAGTTAATAATTCTCAACCTACAATGTATAATATAACACTCACAATAATATCAATAACCATGATAAAAAGGTAAAGGTGAATTGCATGTGCATTTACAAGTATCAACATATTTACAAGTGTAAGTTGATAAGGTTAACATGTTTCACCCTAAAATGTGTAAAATAAAATAAAAAGGGGCATGGAGAACTCACAAGATGCAGTTAAGATAACAATAAGAGAATAAGATGGTCCCAACGATTCCTTCATGATTCCCCCTAAGATTGGTGTCTTAGGATTAGAATAAAGTTATGATTCAAGAGTAAATATGAATTAGGGTTTCATTTGAAATTTGGGGATTTTAATATTTAAGTCAAATAAAATATAATAATGCAATCGATTATGTTTTGGTTCAATAAAGATGATATAAATCAACTAAGAATTAGAATGATAGTGAATGATTCAATAATTCAATTATTGAATTAATAAAGATTAATATGATGTGCGAAAAGAAATAATGAACTTAATAATTAACGATTTAAAACTTTTAAATGACTTGTAAAATAACTTAAAATTACTTACAATCATTTTATAATGTTTTTAAACTTTTAAATGATTTTTTATAAATGTATTATAATATCAAAAGAATAATAGAAAATTATATTGCTTTATTAGTTTCAACAACTTAATAAAAGTTAAGGCATAATTTATTAACTAAATATGATATAACATGGTTAAATGATTAGATGAATAATTAATTATTTAAATAATTATTTAAATAATAATTTGTATAATTAATTATTTAAAGTATTTATAATATGTTGTTTTGAAGTGTTTTGAAATAATCCAAGTTTGAGCTATAATATATTTATAACATATCAATGACTTAATAATTTTTTTATAACCTTTTTATTCTTTAAAAAATAATTAAATTTAAGATTTATAAGTTTTAAAATCTTTATGAATTAACTTAATAATTTCTGAAATATTTTAGTTAACAAAATAATTTTTATTTAGATTTATTATTATAATAATAATTTTCTCATTTAAAAATGTATAAGAAAACAACTAAATAAAAACATGGCAGAGGCAGGGTTCGAACCCTTGACCTCCCATGTATCATAGTTGCCACTAACGGTGGCCAAAGCCTAGAGCTTGTTTTAAAATGCAAATTATTTAATAAAAATCCTTCTTCTAATAATCCCCAATTCATAAGTACCCTAAATTCAATATGATTTCCAATTGAACACTAATTCATATAACTTAATGGAATAAAAGTTGGGGCTTTGATCACACATGTAAAATCGAGTTTGTGTGTGCGTTTAATTACCTGAATTGAGGCTGATCCGATGGTGATAAGAATAACCAGGTCGCAACAAAGGATATTTGATGCAGGATAAGTTTGTTGATAAAAACCAAATTGCTTGTAGAGTAAGCTTCTTTGGATGATGAGAAGAAAAAGCCATCAATCAATTGCATGTTAAAAATCTCAGAACGGGGCCTTGACATGAGTTGCAGGTCGAAGAAGATGATGGTGATTGAACATGAGATGCATGTGTGTTTCCGATGGAATTGAAGGTTCGAATGGTGTAAAGGGATAGAATGCAATGTTTTCCCATAATTATATGATATCAAGTTTGGTTGTTTCAGTTTGATCAAGTTATGACTTTAGGGGTTTCAATTCAAACGAATTAACCATCCCATAATACACATTAAAATGACTCATTAGTTCGAAACTTAAGTGCGAAGGTTAAGAAACAGTTTAATTGCCAGTTAATCAAGCGTTTTGGTGGTTTTGATGATCGCCAGAGCGATGGCCAGAGGTTGGCCACAGATAGGAAATTCAACGGAATGGTGGGGCGGTTGGGTAAAACAATTTACACTTTGATCCCTGATGTTTTAAGGACTCATTATTTTATGTCAAAAACCTTTAAAACAAAGTTCTTAAGTTACATTTTTAGCCCCTTGACTATTATAACCCTCATTTAACTATTTAATAACAAATATCTTATAAAATTTTATAATTTTAAATGAGTCTATTAAATAACATCTTGTAATTTATGGTTAAAACTTATTATTAACATTTGAAATTGTAAAATAATACAATTTGTGAGGTATCATTATTATTATAAATTTATTAAACGATAAATTACTTAAAATATTAATAGCCCAATTCATAATATTAATTATATAAAATATTTGTGGTATTTGATATTCTAAACGAATAACCTACTTTAGTAATGAATTTTACCTTTTCAAGAAGTTTCAAAATGATTTGAAATTTATAAGTTGAAATTAGGCAGATGTTACACTGGTGGTGAGAGGAAGACTTTAGTTTAATTCTCTTATCCCTAAATGATTATTTGATGAAGATGTGGGGAACATGAGACTAAAGGTGCAAACATTGTCATAAACATGCTCCTATTTTGTCTCTAAGGTTAGTCACCATGAATCTCAGGTGACTACCATACAAAATAGGGTAATGGTCAGCAACTTAAGATATCTTATCTGAAGGAGTGTAACACTCGATTATTTTAAAGGTCAAAGAAAGAAAAGAATAAAGTAAAGGAAAAGAAAAAAATAAATAAAGCCCAAGTAGAGGGACCAAAGGTGTCAAAAGGACAAAAACTTTGAAAAAGTTGGTGTAAAAGTGGGCATGGCCGCCCACTTCACGTACAACACCATATCTTCGGGTATTTCTAGTGAGAGAAAGAGCAGAGCTCGGGTTTGAAGAAGAACAAGAGCAGAAGTTTGAATTTAAGGTAAGAATTCATGGTTTTATGATGTTCTTGACTGGCCTTAGCCTCGATTATATGCTTATGCGGTTTGCGTGTTCGGTCGTGTGTGTTTTGGTGGGTTTCTAGGCGGTTTGAACTCAATTGCAAACGGGTTTGGAAGAAGCCATACTCAAAAAGCTACAAAGGTGAGTTCTAGAACTCCCTTTTTACTTGTTTTGAACTGTTTTGGGGTTGGAAATGTATGTATGAACGTTTTTATTAAGTTGGGTTTTATAGCCGTTTATGTGTATATGTGTGTTTCCGGGTGGGATTTGATTTGGGCTATGTATATGTTTCATGATGTTATGGTTGTGTTTCTATAACTTAGAATTTGAGATTTAAGCTTAGAATAGGTTACATGATGTTTGGGACTTAATTATGATGTTAAGTGTGACTTAGTCTACTTATGTGCCTAAAAAGTAGCTCATGCGCTCAACTGTAAGTAACTGCTTAAGTGTCCCATGCGCCAAAACCTCATGCGCCCAAATAGTACTCATGTGCCTAGAAATAGGCTGAAATTGACCAAGTGTTCATATGCCCGGATAGCTCATGCGTCTTGGCACTCATGCACCTGTGTAGTGCTCATGCACCTAGAATTGCTCAGAATAGACAAAGTGTTGCCCATGCACCCCAATAGTGCTAATGCACCGGAAAGTTCCCCATTCGCCTAAGTGTTCTCATACGTCTAAAAGGCCATGTGCTTACATAGTGCTCATGCAAGTGCATCGTGCCCATGCACCTAAAGACTTAGAAATATTTTCTGATTTTGGGGGAAAATTGTAAAAGTAGGCTTTTACTTGGGAGGTTCCCGGGGGCTATGTAAGTTGACCTTTGAGGTCATAGATGATGTGAGGGCGATATATGATATGATCTGATGATGTATGATTGATGCTTATGCATGATGTTGTATGATGTTTGTTATGTATGATGGTGCCTTGTATGGTGATGTTTCGTATGTTCATGTGTATGTTGATGTTCCTTATTATGTATGATTATTTTCCCATGGCTTTTGTTGAATGTTAATGAAAGAAATGAAAATTTTATGTAACGTAAGTGGAAGATAATGAAAATAGAAACGTAATGAAAGAATGGATGCATTAATGATTAATGGAAGTAAGAAAGGCTTGCAAGCAAATGTATGGAGGTTCACACCTAATAAAGGGTGTTAGCTCAACTGTGTGCGGGTCCAATCCTTGTGATTGACCATATGTATGGGATCCTTGCCACTTGCCCTAGGTACTAGGGTCAGCTACATGCATAATGGTCGAGGTCTATGAAAGACCTCAGGCCCAGTAACGAGCTTCGTGCACAATGTTCAAGGTATAGCATATGGCATTGGTTCGGAATGAAAGAGAAAAGATAAGTGTGAATGTACTTGCCCTAGGTACTGGAGTCAGCTTCGTTCACAATGTTCGAAGTCTATGAAAGACCTCACGCCCAGTAACCAGCTTCGTGCACAATGTTCGGGGTATTGTACATGTCATGAAAGTAATGAATGTACAAATAAAAGTAAGAAAGTATGTATGAAAGTGAATGAAAGTAAAGAATGTGAATGATAATGACGTACGATGAATGGAAGAAAGTTAACGAACGAATGATGAAGATAATAATGATATATCTATGTGTACGTATGATGTGTGATCATGTACGAAAGTATAGTATGATTTTGAAAGAAAGTAAAGAACGGTTTTAATGAAAGTAAAGTATTTTTATTTTGAAACTATTACTCACTCCGCAACACTAACTTTTATGTGTTTCAAGTTGGCAGGTAAAGGTTGCTGGGGATGGCACGGGGCGAACTACTTGGCTCATTTCGGATGGCATCCATTTTTATAATGTTTTTGTGATGTAATGCTAAGTTTTTGTAATTTAATAACGATCTATTATTTTGAAAAAGCTATTATAATGAAATGAAATGGATGTTTAAATGTTTCCGTTGCATGTTTTTAGTAAGTTAATACAAATATATGTTTTATGTGCGATGATTGACCAACTGTGAGTATCCTGGGAATGGGGCCTTACAAGTTGGAATCAGACCCAAAGTTTAAGTGAAATGGGTAATTTTTCAAATAAACCTAAACTTGAACTGAAAATGGGATGGAAAGGGAAGGGATGCCAGTCCGAGTAACTGCGTGCCACAAGTATTTTCTTAACGTTACCAGCATTACATGCACATGTTATGTGTTTTATGTGCTGTTAGTAGATTATATATTGATGTAGTCAGGATAGGTAATGCTTGGGGTATGAAGATTAAAGTAAGTGGCTAATCATAACTGGCCACTGTAATTAAGGACTTACTATACTTGTCATAAACTGAGCTATTCCCTTGATTGACCGTGTTGGTATTTGAATCTTATGGTGTGTTTAGAGGATGGCCGATGGTAGATCTTCGAAGGCTTCATGTGGTGGAGGTCGTGGTGGACATGGTACTGAACCACGAGTCACGAGAGGAAGGCCTAGGGCCGAAAGGTGGTTATGAAGAGCTCGAGACCCCTCATCTAGAGGGTGGAGACGAGAGTGCTAACTTGAGAGCCTTAGTAAAGGAGGCTGTTGTGGAAGAGGTGCATCAGGTCATGCAGACGATCTTACCATCTGTGGTGACTGAAGTGATTAAGGCTATAAGAGAAGGAGAAAGAAAGAAAGAGAGAATAGGTCTTGGGAGGACGGGAGGGACGACCGAAGGCTCTGAAGGTTATCTTTGATG
The DNA here is from genome assembly GCA_025506515.1 of Flaveria trinervia. Taxonomy (NCBI): domain Eukaryota; kingdom Viridiplantae; phylum Streptophyta; class Magnoliopsida; order Asterales; family Asteraceae; genus Flaveria; species Flaveria trinervia. The sequence goes on from JACCIX010000036.1 coordinate 150,431, forward strand.
ATGAAGAAGAGGAAGAAGAACCTGCTCCAGAGGCGGCATGAGGCTATAACTACAAGGCATTTCAAAGATGCAAGCCCCCTACTTTTGATGGTAACAGCACTGCTGTTGCTGCTCACCGGGGTGAGAGAGATGGAAGCTGTTCCTGACATTAGCGAGTGCCAGGAAGATTAGAAAGTGAAGTTCACTACCACTCATTTGTGGACTCAGCTTTGTGCTGGTGGACAATATTGTCCAAGCTGAGGGTAGACGGGCTATCAGAAGAATGAGATTGCCGGAGCTGAAGAAGTTGGTAATCGAGGAGTTCTGTCCTCATAAGGAAATGGATAAGGTGAAAGGGAGTTCTTGTAGCTGGAGGCAGGAACCATGACACATCAACAGTACACCACCAAGTTCAATGAGATGACACCCTTGTCACGAAAGATCAAGAGATATATCCAGGGCTTGCCGGCAGATGTCCATAGGCATATGATCGCTGCCCGACCGAGCACGTTTAGGTCGGCGGTTGACTTGGCAGGGAGGTTGTATGATGAAAGGACCGTGGTGGTGGCTGAAGTGGGCAAGAAAGGTGGTGGTGATCGGAATTAGAATGAGGAGCGGGTTGCACGTGATGGGGCCACTCCAAGCAACAAGGGTGCGTGGGTGGATGACCGATGTGTGGTCATATCCGGTGCGGGGCTGAGAAGGTGTGGTAAGTGTGGAAAGGAACACACGGAGAGTGTATATGGGGTTTGAACATGTGCTTCAAGTGTGGGAAGCTAGGTCATATGGCGAGGGAATGCAAGCCAGGGAGGTGTTTTAACTGTGGTAGGGAGGGCCAATGAGCAGGGATTGCAAGAAGCGAATGGCTGAAGGATCGGGAGCGAAGAAGGCTGGAGGAGAAGGATAGAGGGCGAGTGCTAGAGTGTTCACAATGACTCAGGAGGAAGCTAGGACAGACCCTGATGTTGTGTCAAGTACGTTTCTGGTAAACTAAACGTTACCCTCTGTGTTATTTGATTCTAGTGTTAGTAACAGTTTTATTTCTACTGCTTTCTGTGCTAAATTTCTTGTTAGTAGTAAGAATATAGATACGCCCTTTGATGTAGAAACTGCCATAGGTATGTCTACCAAGATTTCAAAGATGATAGAAGGATGTGACATAGAACTAGAAGGTCACAAGTTTCCTGTTAGACCATTTGTGATGACCTTAGGCGGGTTTGACGTAGTCCTAGGATGGATTGGTTGGCGGAATACGAGGCAAACATTGTGTGTCGCAAGAAGATGATTCGATTGACGGCACCTGATGGGAGTACGGTGACGGTTAATGGTGATGGAGTCACGACAATCCCGAAAGTGATTTCGATGGCGGTGGCGAGAAAGTGCATGAGGCATGGATGTAGTGCCTACTTGGCCTACGTAAAGGATGTGGACATGCCAACACCACAACTGACCGACGTACCGGTGGTGTGTGACTTTCTAGACATGTTTCCCGAAGACTTACCAAGAGTGCCACCTGACCGCCAGATCTAGTTCTAGATTGACTTGATACCGGGTGCCTAACCTATTGCTAAGGCACCATATTGGTTGGCTTCGACTGAAATGAAAGAGTTGATGGAGCAATTGTAGGAGTTGCTTGATAAGGGATTTATTAGACCGAGTATCTCTCCTTAGGGTGCTTTTGTCTTATTTGTGAAAAAGAAAGACGGTAGTATGAGAATGTGTATAGACTACCATGAGCAGAACAAGTTGACAGTGAAGAATCGGTACCCCTTACCGAGAATTGATGACTTGTTTGATCAGCTCTAGGGTGCCAGTTGGTTCTCGAGAATAGACCTTCGATCTGGCTACCATCAGTTGAAAGTGAAGGAGCAGGATATTCCTAAAATAGCTTTTCGCACGCGTTATGGACACTACGAGTTTCTTGTTATGTCTTTTGGTTTAACCAACGCGCCAGCTGCTTTTATGAACTTGATGAATCGAGTGTGTCGGCCGATGTTGGATAAATCAGTGATTGTGTTTATTAATGATATCCTAATTTATTCAAAGAGCAAGGAGGAGCATACCGGTCACATTCGATAGGTGTTGGAGACGTTGAGAAGGGAGAAGTTGCATGCCAAGTTCTCTAAGTGCATATTCTGGTTGCGTGAGGTTCAGTTCTTGGGTCATGTGGTGAACCTGAAGGAATTATGGTGGACTCGGCTAAGGTGGAGGCGGTGATGCAATGGAAGTCACCAAGGACGCCATCCGAGATTTGTAGTTTCTTGGTTTGGCGGGCTATTATAGAAGATTCATTCAAGGCTTCTCTAAGATCGCGTCCCCACTAAGCAAGTTGACTTGGAAGGATGTAAAGATTGTATGTGGCCAAGCTCAAGAAAATGCATTTGAGGAGTTAAAGATGAGGTTGACTCAAGCTCCTGTCTTGTCGTTGCCTGATGGAAGCGAGGATCTGGTGGTTTCTTCAGATGCTTCCTACTCGGGGTTGGGATGTGTGTTGATGCAAAGAAGAAAGGTTATAGCCTATGCATCTCGACAGTTGAAAGTTCGTGAGGTTAATTATCCTACTCATGACTTGGAGCTAGTAGTCGTGGTCTTTGCGTTAAAGATTTGGAGGCACTACCTGTATGGGACAAAGTGCACCATATTCACTAACCACAAGAGCTTGAAGTACTTCTTCGAGCAGAAAGATTTTAATATGAGGAAAAGGAGATGGTTAGAGCTCATAAAAGATTATGACTGGGAGATCCGTTACCATCCGGGCAAAGCCAACGTGGTGGCGGATGCACTTAGCCGAAAGGAGAGGCTCGAGCCGATTCGGCTGAAGGCATACCTGTTGATTATGACCTCTGAGGTGATGAAGCAAGTCAAGGAGTTTCAAGATAAGACATTGAAAGAAGATCATCTTAACCTGAAAGAATGAGAGGACTGGTCATTGAGTTAGGTGAAAACACATTCGGTGTTAGGACCTGATTCAGATAGATGTGGATTCCTCGTTTTGGGGATCTACGTGGGAAGATTATGGATGAAGCTCATAAGACTTAGTACTCTATTCATCCCGATGCTATGAAGATGTACCAAGACATGAAGAAAAATTATTGGTGGCTGGGTATGAAGCGCGAAGTAGTGGGGTACATGAGTAAGTGCCTTACTTGCTTGCAGGTGAAGGCGGAGCATCAGAAGGCATACGGGAAGGACCAACCTTTGGATATACTAGAGTGGAAGTGGGAACATATCACCATGCACTTTAGAATGAAGCTACCGTGTATAGCGCGAGGGTATGATGCCATATGGGTGATAGTTGACCATTGACAAAGAGTGCTAACTTCCTACCGATCCGCGAGACATATTCATTCGAGAGGTTGGCGGATCTGTTCATTAAAGAAATTGTAACTCGTCATGGTGTGCCGGTGTCTATTGTGTCTAACCGTGATACCCAGTTTACATCTAATTTTGGACGAAATTCTACGATGCGATGGGGATGAGGTTACATATAGTCAAAAAGGACTATTCAAACGCTAGAAGATATGCTTCGGGCATGAGTCATTGATTTCAGAGGAAGTTGGGATGACCACTTACCGTTAGCTGAGTTCTCATATAACAACGATTATAATGCCAGCATTGGTATGATCCCTTATGAGATGTTATATGTGTAAGGATTCCTGAAGTCTGATGCAACCCAAAACTGCCTAAGTGTTTCAGCAACATGCACTAAGTACTGAAGTGAAGAATGCTTCGGAAGAATTACACAAAGCATTAGAAAATACTCTAAGTGTAATATCTTCCGAAGCCAAGACCAATATCTTCCGAAGCCAAACATGAAGTCTTCCAAAGCTTCAAGAGACAAAGTCTTCCGAAGCTTCACTCTATGAAGACAGATTTCTTCCGAAGACTTTTAGTACACATGCTTTATCTGATGTACTATTCCATAAAGCACCTTTTCCGCTGCGTCTCTGATAAGTCACCAACTTACAAGAGTTGGTGAAAAGGTCCATGCTTTTGGTAACTGTACATTGAGGTCTTGAGTCTGAAACTTTCCACTTTATGTACTTTATCCTTTGTATAATGTATAAGGATGTGAGCTATGGCATGTCATAGTCACAAGATCAAAAGGCAGATATGCCTTTTGATCCTACAATTGATTTTGTTAGTGTCTAGTCAATCGTATCCAGCTGGCTTTCAAAGTATAGCCGGCTGTAGGTTGTAGTATAAGTATTCCAAGTTCTTGTATCTTTCTTATGCTTGGTAACACTTGTAAAAGAACTTGAGAAAGCAATATACTGCTCCTTGAAAAACTATACTCTCTTGTTCTATCTCTTGCTTTAGTTGTGTTCTTTGTATCACCTTGGTTACCTAGTTCACTGTTTGACTAAAGTTTAGTTAATCTTCTCATTGTGTTGTTGTGTGTAATTGTGTTCAAGCCCTTAAACGGTCCTGCAATTGGTATCAGAGCTCTCAGGCTCGTGATATAAGATCTAACCATCTTAAGATCCCTCACACACACAAAAACTAAACTCTTCAAATGGCTTCCATCTCAAAGACTGATATGGAGACTGGAACCATGAACAAATCCCCATTGATCACTCTTGATGACTTTGACACCTGGTGCATGAGGATGGAAGGCTTCATCAGGTCTCTTGACTTAAGAATGTGGGAATCTGTTGAATATGGACCTTTCATACCCAGCACCCCCTCTGCTACTGGTGCTGATATGATTCCTAAAGATGTGGCCAACTACTCAGATGAAGATAGGAAAAGAGTAGAGATTGACAGAAGGCCATGACTGCTCTTCAGACTGCTATCCCAAACTCTGTGTACAGAGGTTTTAAGAAGTGCAAGACAGCTAAACAGCTGTGGGATGCACTGAAGCTGATGTATGAAGGCTCCTTTGAAGCCAAGGAGAACAAGAAAGATCTTCTGAAGCAGCAGTTTGAAAATTTCACCTTTAAAGCAGGTGAAACCATGACCCAACAATACTTCAGGTATGTTGAGATTGTGGATACCTTGTGGATGGAGGAGTTCCTCTTGAGAACAGAGACATTGTAAGGAAGTTCATGTCCTCACTTCCTAGGCAATGGACACACTATTGTGTGGTAATCAAGAGGACCGAGAACCTTAAAACTCTTACTCTGACAGAGTTATATGGGATTCTCAGTGGATACCAGATGGAGATGAACATACAAGGTTCATCTGGCAACTCTAACAATCAAATGGGTTTAGCCCTTCATGTGGTGGAAAGGGACAGCATAGAACCCCAACATCATCTCCTATGCTACCCTGACAACTCACAAAAGGGTCCTTTCATCACCTTCCCGGAGACACCAAGGGAGAACTTTACTCAAGGAAGCCCATTCCAAGAGACAAGTTCTTCTCAAGCCTTTGTGTCTGCAGATGAAAGCTGTGGGAATTATCTCTTCACTCTTGAAGACCTAGACTGTATCCATCCAGATGACCTGGAATACATGGAGATAGTTCAGCAGATGGCTCTCCTCACTCACAGAGCCAAGAAGTTCTACAAGAGGACAGGAAGAAGATTTCCAAGCAATGCTACCAGTGGTAAGTTTGGGCTGGATAAAAGCAAAGTTAAGTGTTACAATTGTAACCTTATGGGTCACTTTGCTAGGGAGTGTAAGGCACCTAGAGCAAATGGGGGTCAAACACAACTCAGACCAAACTACACTAACAATACCCCTCAGGCTGAGAAGACAAAGCAACATGCTGCGGTTGCTGTTGAAGAGGGAGGATTTGACTGGAGTTTTCAGGTGTTGGATGCTTCTCCATACCAAGCATTGATGGCTGACCATGATGAAGCCAAGGTATTAGAACATCTTTGCTCCCCTGAATGCATTGCTAAAGTAAATAGATACAGGTCCTACAACCTAGAGATGAGATCTGATCTTGAGTCATTAAACATATTAAAATCTGATTTTAGAAAGTCTGAAAATGATTACAAGTTAAAGATAGAAGACTTGGAGAAAACCATTTCAGTACTAAAACATGAACATACAGATTTTAGAACTCAGATCCAAGATCTCATCACTAAGTTGACTGAGTGCCAGGCTGAGCTTGTGATCAGCAAAGCCATGGCAGAGAAAAGTGTTCTTGAAGAAGAGACCTTCAAGAACATGATATCCTCATCCCTACACAATAAGGTTTGTTATCAAAATAGACAGGGACTGGGATCAAATGAGATAGCTCCTCCACACACAATCTTGTCTGTAAGATCTCCTAGGTGTGGAACTTGTGAAGATGAGCTTCCTCTCATAGATCCAATAAGTGAGGATGATGAAGAAGTGATAGTGAGGAATCCCTCTGAGAAGAGTGAAGAAGAGGATTCCTCCAAGGGCCACTATCCTTCTGAGGAGAAGAAATTAACTGTGATGACCAAGTCCAAGAGAAAGAACTTGATCAGGAAGAGCAAAAGGAAAGCAAAGAAGGCTCCAAAAATCAAGGCTACTTTTGATGCTAAGCAGAAACAAGTGTTTATCTCTGCAGGTTTCAAAGCAGTAAGGACTGAAGACATCCACCAAAGCTCTTAGCCAAGAGTTCTGGTTCATGTTCAAATCATCTCAGTACAAAGAAGAAGACTGAGCTGCTGTGTACCACTGCTGCACAGCCTGGACCATCAAATCCAAGAACAGTTCACAGCCCAAGGGAATTGTATCTGCATCTACCAAGATGAAGGTGAAAAAGGGATGTGACCAAAGCCAGTCTTGCTCTCAAAAGGAGTTCTTTGAAGAAGAAAATGTTGTGTGTTATGTGTGAAAGTACTTCTCATATTGCCAAGGATTGTCCATACAATCCTAAAAGTACTGTCCACATGACCAAAACAAAGACTCCAAAGAGTCTCAAGAAGTCTCAAGCTTCGGAAGGAAAGTCTGTTTCTTCGGAAGCTCCAAATCAGTGAAAAAGGTAAATGGAAAATTACCTTCGGAAGCAAAGTTGGTCTCGGAAGAAAGGAGTTCTTCCGAAGCACTAAAGTCTGTTGCAGTGACTGTAGATTCTTCCAAAGTATCAGTCATTAAAACTTGTGAAGCTCCAAAAGCTTCTAAGGTTTTGAAGGTCAAGTCCAAGACTCCAAAGGTGGTGTGGAAGTCTAAGAAAGACCAAATGACTGAGGTTTCTCCATCAACAACAGCTGAAGATCCCCTCTGTACAACCATAGGATCTATTACTGTTGCATTACCTTTTATTACACTTACTGAACCCAAGACAAGTAAAGCTTGGGTTTCAAATGTAACTAATCATTTTCTTTGTGCAGGAACAGCTCAAGACAAACAAGAATGTCTGGATAATTGACAGTGGCTGTTCCAGGCACATGACAGGCAATAGGTTTACTTCATAATTTTGAGAGAATTGATGGAGGACCAGTTGCTTTTGGAGGAGATGAAGGTGGTTACATTTATGGAAGGGGCAAGGTCACAAATGGTAAGCTCAGCATTGAGAAGGTAAACTTTGTTAAGGAGCTTGGGTACAATCTTCTGAGTGTATCCATTTTGTGATCAGAGTCATAACATGCTCTTCACTGAGCATGAGTGCTTGTTCTCAAGCCTGGAGTGGTCATTCCTCATGAGCATATCCTGCTCAGAGCCCCCAGGAAAGGGAACATGTACAAGATGGATTTGCAAGAAACATCTCCCTGGAGAAGTTTCATGCTTTCTATCTAAAGCAAATAGTGATGAGTCTTTACTATGGCATAAAAGAATGTGCCATGTAAACTTTAAGAATATGAATAAATTAATTAAACATGATCTGGTAACTGGAATGCCAAAGAAAGAGTTTACAAGTGATGATCATTGTGTTGCATGCCTGAAAGGGAAGCAACACAAGGTATCTCACAAGCCTAAGGAAAAGAACTCCATCACTACTCCCTACACTTATTACATATGGATCTCTTTGGCCCCACCAGTGTAATGAGTTTAGGAAGGACCTTATACTGTCTAGTGATCACAGATGATTTTACAAGATTCACTTGGGTTTTCTTTCTTAGAACTAAAGATGAGACTCCTGAGATTCTAAAGAATTTCATATAAAGATTGAGAATCATGTGATCACAAGGTCAAAACCATAAGATGTGATCAAGGAACGAATTCAAGAACCAAATCCTTGATACATTTTGTGATGAAAAAGGTATTACAAGACAATACAGTGCTCCCAGGACTCCTCAGCAAAACGGAGTTGCGAGAGGAGAACAGGACACTTATTGAAGCTGCAAGAACTATGTTTTCTGACTCTAAATTGCCTATCACCTTCTGGGCAGAGCAGTTAATACTGCTTGCTATGTGCAAAACAGAGTTTTAGTAGTTAAGACACATGGTAAGACTCCTATGAACTTTGGCACAAGAGGAAACCTTTCATTGGTTTTCTCAGGTCATTTGGATGTCCCTGCACCATCTTGAATACCAAAGATCAAGTTGCCAAGTTTGCTGAGAAATCAGATGATGGACACTTCATTGGATAATCTTCCCAAGCTAAAGCTTATAGAGTATACAATCTCAGAACTAGAATCATTGAGGAGTCAGCCAATGTGACTTTCAATGAGCACACTCCTTGTGTGGCTGGTTCTGGTCCGGATTGGCTGTTTGATCTTGATTTAGTTACCAACTGTTTTAACAAATCTTGTGAGCATGTTTCAGGATCTGCAAAAAATTTAAATACAGGTGATCCTGATCCAAGATTTGAGCTAGGAAGACCTTCAACTCATACATCTTCAGCTCTAGTTGAGACTACTTCAGCAAATGAGGTTTCTATCAGCACAACAATGACAAATCCAGCTGATACATCTGGCATGCCTTCAAATTCCAGCTCAGAGGCTTCTCAACCAGATAAAGACATCTCAATTGCAGAAGACAACAATGGTGATGGTGATAGTGATCAAGAATTTCTTGATGCTAATAACCATACCATAGATGACAACATCAATGATGTCACACACTCATTGGATCAAGTTAATCTTGATAGGTGTGATAATGTGGAGGATCAATCTTCAAGACCAGATCTAAATTTCTCAAATTTGGATCTATCTCGCAACTTGCTGTGATCCCTCAGCAAAGGATCCACAAGTCTCATCCTACCACCAACATCATTGGAGATGTTATCTCCGGGGTAAAAACAAGAGGGCAAACCATGAAGCAAATGTTTGTCTTCACTCTTGTTTTCTATCCCAGTTAGAGCCAAAGAAAGTTGAGGAGGCTCTAAAGGATGGAAGTTGGGTTGAAGCTATGCAACAAGAGCTGCTTCAATTCAAAAGGCAGAAAGTTTGGAACCTTTGTCTCTTCCTCATGGGAAGACTACCATTGGAACCAAATGGGTTTTTAGGAATAAAAAGGATGATAGAGGATCATCATCAAGAAAGGCAAGACTAGTTGTTCAAGGATACACACAAGAAGAAGGGATTGACTACACTGATGTCTTTGCTCCTGTAGCTAGACTAGAAGCTATTAGGATATTCCTGGCATTTGCTGCATCCAAGAACTTCAAGGTCTACCAACTTGATGTAAAGTGTGCTTTCTTATATGGAGTGATTGATGAGGAGGTTTATGTCAAACAACCACTGGTTTGTAGATCCTGATCATCCTGATTATGTCTGCAAGCTTGACAAAGCTCTCTATGGGCTGCATCAGGCACCCAGGAAGTGGTATGAGACACTGTCTGAGTATCTCTGTAAACATGGTCACAGGAGAGGTACTATAGATGGAACTCTCTTCATCAAAGGACAAGGAAACGACATTCTGCTAGTTCAAGTATATGTGGATGACATCATCTTTGGCTCAACCATTCAGGCTCTGCAAAGACTTTGAAAAGCTGATGAAAGATAGATTGAAATGAGTTCAATGGGAGAACTTAATTTCTTTCTGGGAATTCAAGTGAAGCAGGTTGAAGATGGCATTTTCATAAGTCAGTCAAAGTATGTTCAAGATATACTCAAGAGGTTCAACATGACTGATTGTAAGACTGCTAAGACACCCATAGCCAGAAACCACTCCCTTGGTCCAGATCTGGGGGGGAGTGTGTAGATGAGCACTTATACAGGGCTATGATTGCGTCTCTTATGTATCTTACAACTAGCAGGCCTGATATCATGTTTGCTACATGTATTTGTGCAAGATATCAAGCAATCCTAAGATGTCTCACTTAATCACTGTGAAAAGGATTTTAAGATACCTCAAAGGTGCTTCAACACTTGGTTTATGGTATCCAGAGAATTCTAATTTCAATCTGTATGCCTATACAGACAGTGATTATGGTGGCCGCAACATGACTGCAAAGTCTACATCTGGGGGATGTCAATTCCTTGGTGGAAGGGTGTCTCGTGGCAATGCAAGAAACAAACCTGTGTGTCTACATCAACTGCTGAGGCTGAATACATTGCTGCTGCAAGCTGCTGTGCTCAAGTGCTTTGGATTCAAAATCAGATGCTAGACTACGGATTTAACTTCAAAGAGACTCCTATCCACATAGACAACAACAGTGCTATCTCTATCACTGAGAACCCTGTGCTGCACTCAAGGACCAAACACATCAACATCAGGTATCATTTAATAAGAGATAACTATGAAAAGGGGTTAATTATTAACTAATCAAAGTTCACTCAGATGAACAATATGCTGATCTGTTCACAAAAGCTTTTGATGAACAAAGATTTAAGTATCTGATATCAGCTATCGGGATGATTAACTTTGAGTAGATTTTTTTTAAAACTAATTCTAATTATTTCTTCTTAAAAAATATGTGTGTCCTAAGTTGTCTAGTTCATCACTTTTATAAGCTCATGTTTTCTTTGAATGATAAAACTCTTTTTGAAGACTTTCCTTAGATTCTTGAAAATTTTCTGATACTTCGGAAGATAAACGTTTACCTTCGAAAGAAAATATGTCTTCAAAATAAATGTCTGTCTAAGAGATTTTACCTTCGGAAGAAGTCAAAATTTATCTTCCGAAGCTTAAAATTCTTAACTTAGACACTTATTCATTTTTAAGGACTTTTTCCTTCCGAAGCAAAAAATTACTTTCGGAAGCTTTGTCATTCTTATACAAAGCATCCAAAAGTTTATTTCTCTTCCGAAGCATAAATCTTTAAGACTCTCAGGAAAATTCTTCCGAAGCCACTTTAGCTTCGGAAGCTTTTTCAATCACAACTTCCGAAGACAAATTACTTTCAGAAGCTTTTCGAATTCCAAGAAAACTACTTTTTGAGCAAAAAGGAAAACTACTTTTTCAGAGGTGGGACCGACATACAGATTTCAAAGTTTATCCTCTTTCATTAAACTTTATCTGAAATCCTTCTCTCTCATATAAACCCAACGGTTTCCCCCCTCTTCTACCATCTGCTTTTCTTCCATACCTAAAACCCAAAGCTTTCTCTCTAAAATTTCCTTCCCATTTTTTTCTCTTCATCTCTGAGCTACCTCACAATGGCTGACCTTACTCACAGAAATGATCCTAACTTTGCCATGCAGCTACACAGACAACACAATCAGGTTGCTCTGTTATGCTCTGACAAAGATCCTCATTTCTCAAAGGTTTGCCGTTTCTTGTCT